>PVLC010037995.1:0-14976 GCA_004027655.1 Graphiurus murinus
TTTTTTTTTTTTTTTTTTTCTTTTTCTGCTATTGGGGATTGAACCCAGGGGCATTCTACCTCTGAGCTACATCCTCAGCCCTATTTTTACTATTTTTAGTCTTTATTTTGAAACAGGGTCTCACTAAGTTGCGAAGGGCCTCACTAAGTAGCTGAGGCTGGCTGCTAACCCGGATCCTCCTGTCTCAGCCTCCAAGTACTGGGATTACAAGCATGCGCCACCACACCTGGCTGGACTCAGTAATTTTCTATCCACTGACAACTCACTCTGCTCATTGGCTTTATTTGGGAGAGCGTACTGGGGATTGAACCTAGGAGCATTTTATCTCTGAGCTACACCTCCAGCACTATTTTATTTTTTGTTTTGAAAGGGAGTCTCATTACGTTGCAGAAAGCCTCACTAAATTGCTGAGGCTGGCCGCAAACCTGCAATCTTCCTGTCTCAGCCTCCCAAGCAGTGGGATTACAAATGTTCACCAACACTCCCAGCTGCTCATAGGCTCTAAATCCCATCTTTGATGTAGACCTCTCCCTTACGGTGTGACATCTATTGCAAGAGTCCTGAACATTCCTTTTTGCCATTTTAACTAGTGTCAGAATGGTATTTTCTTTAACAATGGGGAGAAATATCTCTCAAGAATGGTTATTACCACACTCCTCTAAGTGTTAATTTGTGGTGTACTCCTATTAATTACTGAGTAGCTAAGTAACATGTCTAGCCTATGCATTGCTGGGGTTTGGCAGGCATTATGATGCACACAATCTGGCCACCGGGACCCCAAGAGCCTAGCAAGCTGGGTTCCCCAAGTACTATCAGTCTCACACCCACTTAGTTTGGGAACTCATACAATTGTCTTCGGACTTTACAATTATCTTACAGGGTGCTATAGTATTGACACCCATAAGAAGGCCAACGTTGAGGGCAGACTATCAATCTGGGTAACTAGTTAACACTAAACCTGTTGTTGTACACGGTAGTGTGAGAACCTGGTCAGATTTTGAAGGAAATAAGTGCTAACTGTGGGATCACCGGTGCGGCAATATATGCTAACTTCGTCGATATATGAAAGCTCTTTTGAGCTCTTTTAGTCCGGGTGGCCCTGCCCATGAACCAATACAGAGGTGTCACTGCAAACGACGACAGCACCTTGGCAGGGGTGGGGCCTTGCAGGAAGCGCGCACGCGCACATACACACAGGGGAAGATGGTAATGCAGCCCCAGTCTGAGGCTAAAGCAGTGCACGGACAGGGCCTTCAGGGACCTGGCGACTGTCGCTTCGTTCTGCTGAAACGGGACAGAGACTTGCAAACTAGCAAGTGCGAGGCCAAAAAGCGCAAGAGCCCACTGGAGACCGCAGAAGCACACCCCGCCCCTTCACCAAGCCCCGCCTCTCCGGGAGCACGCGCGGCTGCCTAGAGCACCCACCTCCCGCTGGTCATGCTCTATTGCGCATGTCTGGGGGTGGGGACAGAGTGGCGATTGACAAGGCGGCAGGGGCCGGCGGGTAGACCCGAATGACCAGTGCGTCACTTCCGTGGGGGCGGGGTGGCCAAGGCGGGGTGCGCTGCGCCTGTTTGTGTTGGAAGCTCAGCTGATGCCTGGGTGGATGTCTCTGCCGAGGAGAGAGTCGACGCTGCTGCTGGTGACTGCGGCCTGCAACCCGGTAAGTGGCCGGAGGCGGCGGGCCGCAAGGGGCACTGGTTCGGCCCCCGGGTCCTCCCGTCTCTCTCCCCTTCGCACTTCCAGAGGCAGAGGGTGGGGAGACGCCCTGCTCCGGAGATCTCAGCCCCCGGGCTGCGGGGGCGGCGGGCGCTGCGGGGGGACGCTGTCTGGCGCTCACCGGTGCGCCCCGTGGGTGTTGCTGTCCCTGAGCGCAACTGTTTAGGTTTTTCTGGTCTCACCCTGTGCCTCTCGTCCCTCTCCTAGAACTACCACCAGTGCGGTCTTTCCCTAGATTGCAGTCTTCTCCCCTGGTTCCCTGGTGACTCTCCAAAAGTTTCCCTAGGTATAAAACATCCATCTCGACCGTCAATGTGCAATTCGTGCTTCATTGCTTGATGTGTGTGTGTGTGTGGGGGGGGGTTACTGGGGATTGAACCCAAGGGCATCCTACCTCTGAGCGACATCCCTAGCCCTTTTTGTTTTTTATTTTGACACAGGATCTAGCTAAGTTGCTGATGGTCCCGCTGAGTTTTTAAGACTGGTCTCAAACCTGCTATCTTCCTGTCTCATCCTCTCAAGTACAGGGCTCACCGGTGTGCAACCACGCTGGGCTTTCCTTGAGGTTTTTATTTATCAACAATTTGTTTTTTACCCCACCCACTTTAGATCTTAACTCTTGACTGCGTTTGTTGCTTAAGGGTATTCGGGAGTGTGCTGGGTGTTGAACCCAGGGGCATTCTACCTCCAAGCTACACCTTTAGCCGGATTTTATTCTTTATTTTGAAACAGGGTCTCACTAAATTGCGGAGGGCCTCACAAATTGCGGAGGCTGGACGCGAACCTGCGATCCTCCTATTTCAGCCTCCCAAGTATAGGGATTACTAGCCTGTGCCTCTAGCCCTGGCTGGAGTATGCGTTTTAAAGAGGGAAGCTGTGTTCTCTGTCCCTGTGTCATTTCTATGATTATGCCGAGTCGAACCTGGTTTCCATTGCAAGGATAACTTTTTTTTTTTTTTTTTGCGGTACTGGGGATTGAACTCAGGGGCATTCTACCTCCGAGCTGTACCCCCAGGCCTATTTTTTTATTTATTTTGAGAAAGGGTCTCACTAAGTTGCGGAGTGCCTCACTAGGTAGCTGAGGCTGGCCACAAACCCGGATCCTCCAGTCTCAACCTCCCAAATGCTGGGATTACAAGTGTGTGCCACCACGCCCGGCTAAGGATAACGTTAAAGAAAAGTGGTTTTCTAAGAAAACCTTACAAGAGATGTGACATAAAGGACTATCTTACAGTACTTTTAGAGTTGTTTTTTTTTTTTTTCCAGCAAGATTTTTATTCTTAGGATATTCAGTACTTATTGTTGATTTCCTGAGTGACAAAAGTATGTTTCAGGATATCAAGAAAAAGCCTTTAACATAATGAACTATTAAGAATGCTGGGCGGGGTGGCACACTTGTAATCCCACTAGTTGGGGGGCTGAGACAGAAGGATCCCAGGTTCGAGGACAGCCTCAGCAAGTAGTGAGACTCATCAACCTAGTGAGACCTTGTTTCCAAATAAGAAACAAAAAATTCGGGCTGGGGGTGTAGCTCAAAGGTAGAATGCCTCTGGGTCCAATTCCCAGTACCACAAAAAAAAAAAAAAAAAAAGCCAGGTGTGGTGGCACACGCTTGTGATCCCGATACTTGGGAGGCTGAGATAGGATCAAAGGTTGGAGGCCAGCCTCAGCTAATTAGCCAGGCCCTCTGTAATGTAGTGAGACCCTGTTTCAAAATAAAAAATAAAATAGGGCTGGGGGTGTAGCTCGGAGGTAAAATGCCCCTGGTTCAATCCCCAGTACCGAAAAAAAAATTTTTTCTTTACTGTTTATCTTGTTTTTCTATTTCTACATGAGATCTAAATAAAAATCTTGTATACAGTGTCCTTTTCCTGAGTTATGTTGGATTAAAGGATCAGTTTCTCTCGCATATATATTCACTTGTTTCAAGTTCAGAGTTGATAAAAGAACAGTGTGTACCTTGAGTTGTTTTTGTTTTTTCCTCCCTGGTTAAAACAGATGTGCTGAAGCATGCATGTAGCTTCACTTGTGGCACATATACTCGTAAAAAAGTCAGAACTCTTGTTCCCAGACATCTTTCTGTCCTGTCATTTTTTTTTCCCCTAATCTTTACTCTCCCATCTCACATATTCTATTATTTTCCATTCTTTTTTTTTTTTTTTTTTTTTTTTTTTTTGGCATTACTGTTTACTGGATTCTACTTTTCTACTTCCAGGCTATACCCCCACCCCTAATTTTTATTCTTTATTTTGAAACTAAGTTGCAGAGGGCCTCACTAAGTAGATGATGTTTGCCAGGAGCCTGGGATTCTCCTGTTTTAGCCTCTCCTAAATACTGGGATTACAAGTGTGGTGGCTCGCTTGCCTCTATCCTTTACTTTTGTGTGTGTGTGGTACTGGGGATTGAACTCCAGGGGTATTCTACCTCCAAGCTACACCCCCAGCCCTATTTTATTTTTTGCTTTTAAACAGGGTCTCATTAAGGTGCTGAGGGCCTCACTAAGTTGCTGAGGCTGGCCATGAATCTGCGATCCTCCTGTCTCAGCCTCCCAAATTCTGGGATTACAAACGTGTACCACCATGCTTGACTTATCCATTACTTTTTTTTTTCTCGGTACTGGGGATTGAACCCAGGGGCATTATACCTCCGAGCTACATCCCCAGCCCTATTTTTTATCCTTTATTTAGAAACAGGGTCTCACTAAGTTTCAGACGGCCTCACTAAGTAGCTGAGGTTGGCCGTGAACCTGCGATCCTGCCTCAGTCCAAAGTACTGGGATTACAAGCATGTGCCACCACACCTGACACCCTATCTTATTTTTATTCTTTATTTTGAAACTGGGTCTCACTAAGTTGTGGAGGGCCTCACTAGTAGCTGAGGCTGGCCCTGAACCCCGATCCTCTGGTCTCAGCCTCCCAAGTACTGGGATTACCAGCGTGTGCCACCACACCCAGTTTCCTTTTATTTTTGAGACAGGGTTTTACTAAGTGGCAGAGGGTCTCACTAAATTGATGAGGCTGGCTTGGAACCTCCTCCCAGCCTCCCAAGTACTGGGATTACAAGTGTGTGCCACCATTCAAGTTGAAATGGCTGTGCACATTTCAACTTGAATGCTCCACCCTTATTTATCCTGTAAGTCCAAAAGAAAATTCATTTTTTTCTCATATCTAATTGGCCCCTTCTCTGCCGGGTGTGGTGGCTCATGCTTGTAATCCCAGCATTTGGGAGGCTGAGACCGGAGGATCCAGGTTCGAGGCCAGCCTCAGCTACCTAGTGAGGCACTCCACAACTTAATGAGACCTTGTTTCAAAATAAAGAATAAAAAATAGGGCTGGGGGTATAGCTGGGAAGTAGAATGCCCCTGAGTTCAATCCCCAGTACCTCAAAAAAAAAAAAAAATTACTAGCCCCTTCTTGGTTTTCTCATATTCACATATGGCATTCTCCATATGTCTCTGATTTAAAACCTTACAGTTCTCTTGCTACCTCCCTCTCCTTATCCTATTCTTGGTTGTCACCAAGTACTGTGTTCTCTTGTTTTATTAGCTTCCTTCTCTCTCCTTCCAAATGTGGCTTACAGTAACCCCTTTTTTCATCTCAGTACAGTTACTTAATTCAGACCCTTGTCACCTTTTTGGCTTCATTATTGCAGTAATTAAGTGACATTCTCTGTAAATTCATTCTATCTACAACTGGGCCTCTACCTAGCAATTCCCTTAATTCCGTTAGTTAAAACTCCATTCCTGTACAAGCATCTCCATTCTGTTTATGCTTCCATTGTGTTTATACTACTTCAGTTCTTACTTTTTCTTTCCCTAGTTGATGATGACACCTTTTACTTTCCATTCTTCTCCCTATTTTTGGACTTTAACTTTTGGCTTATTTACTCTCAAAACATTTATTTATTTTGCACTGAGTAGTGTTGTCATTTGTGTAACAGTTTGGGTTGTCGCTGTGAGTTCTTGTTCTTTTCTAGTTAAAAAAAAAAAATAGCCAGAACTGCACTGCTGCAAGTTTAAGTAAAGTTTTATTATTACGCGTAGAAAGGGGGGACAAAGCAATTAAAGCACCACCTCATCCAGGCGTAGTGGCCCACGCTTGTAATCCCAGTATTTGGGAGACTGAGACAGGAGGATCCCAGGTTCCCGGCCAGCCTCAGCTACTTAGTGAGGCCTTCTGCAACTTAGTGAGACCCTGTTTCAAAATACAGAACAAAAAATAGGGCTGGGGGTGTAGCTTGGAGGTAGATTCTATCCCCAGTACGAAAGGGGGAAAAAAATAAAGCACTACATCAAAGGTAATACAGTGGAGTGCCTTGAAAGTAAGGCACTGATGTCTCTGAACACAACATTTTTTATAAGAATTTATTATCCTTTTCCCCACCCTGCTTAGACAATAGTCTTCTTTCCCACCAAAAGCAGGTGCAGGCCCACCAGTTATCTCTGCTGTGTAAGCCTTTTAATTAGCCTTCTTGTTCATCCTCACAGAGACAGGTCTAACATCACTGATTAAAATATGTTACTTGGAAGCCGGGTGTGGCGGTGCACGCTTGTAATCCCAGCATTTGGGAGGCTGAGACCAGAGGATTCGGGTTCACGGCCAGCCTCAGCTACCTAGTGAGGCACTCCACAACTTAGTGAAACCCAATTTCAAAATAAAGAATAAAAAATAAAAGAATAAAAAATAGGGCTGGGGGTATAGCTTGGAGGTAGAATCCTCCTGAGTTCAATCCCCAATACTGCAAAAAAAAAAAAAAAAAAAAAAATGTTACTTGGTAGCTGGTCGTTGTGGCACATGCTTGTAATCCCAGTACCTGGGAGGCTGAGACAGGAGGATCAGGGTTCATGACCAGCCTTAGCTGTGAGGCCCTCCTCAACTTAGACCTTGTTTCAAAATAAAGAATACAAAAAAAAAAAAAAAATAGGGCTGGGGATGTAGCTTGGAGGTAGAATGCCCCTGGGTTCAATCCTTAGTATCTCAAAAAAAAAAAAAAAAGAAAAAACAATATGTTACTTGGTTAGCAAAGTCAGGGGGGGCTGCATGGTAGAAGCTTGCTTTGTTCTTTTTTTTTTTTTTACTCTCATTCTCAAAGTTTAAAGTATGTATTGTCCACTTAGGTCCTTGGTGAGTTCTCAGCTTCTTTTTTTTTTTTTTTCCAGTACTGGGGATTGAACTCAGGGGCATTCTACCTCCAGGCTACACCCCAGCCCATTTTTTTTTCTTGTATTTTTATTTTTATTTTTATTTTTTTTTTGCGGTACTGAGGATTGAACTCAGGGGCATTCTACCTCCAAGCTATACCCCCAGTCCTATTTTTTATTCTTTATTTTGAAACAGGGTCTCACTAAGTTGTGGAGGGCCTCACTAAGTAGCTGAGGCTGGCCACAAACCCAGATCCTCCTGTCTCAGCCTCCCAAATGCTGGGATTACATGCCTGAGGCACCACTCCCTGCTTCTCAGCTTCTTATCTCTATCTGCTAGAAGTTATTTATTTATTTATTTATTGCGGTACTGGGGATTGAACTCAGGGGCATTCTATCTCCAAGCTATACCCCCAGCCCTATTTTTTATTCTTTATTTTGAAACAAGGTCTCACTAAGTTGTGGAGTGCCTCACTAAGTAGCTGAGGCTGGCCTCAAACCCAGATCCTCTGGTCTCAGCCTCCCAAATGCTGGGATTACAAGCATGCGCCACCACACCCGGCTCTAGAAGTTACTTATGTTCAACATTTGTTTTATAATAAAGAAAAGACACAGGAATATAGTCTTTTAAAGTATAGAGGTTTGGGGGCTATAACTATTTTGTGTTAATAGTAATTAATACTGGATTAATACAGCTTGCTTTTCATCTTTTCATTTTAGTCTAAACTGTTGTGAGAAGGTACATGATTCTTTTCTAAGTGTAGGTGTCTGTTAACACTCAGTGTTCAGCTGGGCTAATAGCCAACTTATAGCTGACCAAGTTCAATGTTGATTGCAGCTCTTGACTGACAGCTTAGAGACAGAGAAAAGGATTTTTTTTTTTTAAATCATTTTCTTTTCTTTTTTTTTTTTTTTTTTGCGGTACTGGGGATTGAACTCAGGGGCGTTCTACCTCTGAGTTATACCCCCCAGCCCTATTTTTTATTCCTTATTTTGAAACCAGGTCTCACTAAGTTGCGGAGGGCCTCACTAGGTAGCTGAGGCTGGCCGAGAACCCGGGTCCTCCGGTCTCAGCCTCCCGAATGCTGGGATTACAAGCGTGCGCCACCATGCCTGGCTTTTTATTCTTTATTTTGAAACAGGGTCTCACTAAGTTGTGGAGGGCCTCACTAAGTAGCTGAGGCTGGCCACTAACCCGGATCCTCCTGTCTCAACCTCCCAAATGCTGGGATTACAAACGTACACCACCACGCCCGGCTTAGAGAAAAGGATTTTATTGTTCTGCCTAAATATGAAAGCTTGTTCTTATTAGCAATTAATAACTACCCTTATCAATCAATACAAGTTCAAGTTGTTTGGTAAGAAACTGGTTGATTTTGTTAATCATCTCTGTTTTGTTATTTTTGCTTGATAGTTGTAACTTCTGAGAGGAGTGTATTAAAATCCCTCAATTTTGTCTTCCTGTAATGATTCCCCCTTTCTTTTTTTCGCCTTTATATTCTGGGTTTCAATACCAGGTTATTAGGTGTATTCATAGTGATGATGATTGAATCTTCTTGGAAAGAAGCAATGCAAATTCCTTAATCCTAGTCCAGCCTTACATTGCTCTGTCTCTGCCTCAATCAGGACTCATCTCAGTGATTCTTCCTTTCTTATTTCCCTTCAACCACTTGGTGTTTTCTGTTCCTGAATATAAAAAAAACTCATTTCTACCAGGTGTGGTGGTCCATGCTTGTAATCCCAGTACTTGGGAGGCTGAAACAGGAGGATCACAAGTTCGTGGCCAGCCTGAGTAACCTCATGAGGCCCTCTGCAACTTAGTGAGACCCTGTTTCAAAATAAAGAATAAAATCGGGCTGAAGGTGTTGCTTGGAGGTAGAATGCCTGAGTTTGATCTTTAGTACCAGAAAAACAACAACAAAAACCCGAAATTTATTTCTTGTCTCCAAGATGTTGCTTGCTTTTTTCTTTGTTTAGAATGTTTTCCCCCAGATTTTCTTAATTTGTTTCCTCATTTCATTGAGATCTCCACTAAGATGTCATCCTACTTCTGATCATTCCTTTTTATTGGGGTAGTGAAGATTGAACACAATACCCCCAGCTCTGTTTATATTTGTGGTACTGGAAATTGAACCCAGAGGCATTCTACCTTGGAGCTACACCCGCAACCCAATTTTATTTCTTATTTGGATACAGGGTCTCTCTGTGTTGATGAGAGTCTTAGTACTTGCTGAGGCTATCCTTGAGCCTGTGGTCTTATTGTCTCAGCTTCCCAAGTACTGGGATTACAGGTGTGCACCACCATGCCCGGCTTATTTTTTGTTTTGTGACACAGGGTCTTGCTAGGTTGCTGACGGTCTTGCTAAGTTACTAAGGCTGATCTCAAACCTGTGATCCTCCTGGCTTGGCCTCCCAAGTAGTAGGATTACAGGTGTGTGCCACTTAATATACCATTCTCTAAGCCCTTCTTTCCCTATCTCCAGCTTTGTTTTAATTCATGACACATCTTATTCTGATGATATACATTATATTAGTTGTTTAGTTGTTTGTTAATAAGTTATCTTGGCCCACAAGACTGCCTAAGGCTTAATAAGTTTGTGGCTTTTTGCCTTTATTATCATATACTGCCCCTTTATCCTTATGTAACGCCTGTCCTTTAAATTTGCCCTAACAGGCTCTGTGTGTGTGTGTGTGTGTGTGTGTGTGTGTGTGTGTACCTCTACCTCAGAGCTACATCCCTGGCTGTATTTTACTTTTATTTTAAAACAGGTTCTCACTAGGTTGCTGAATGTCTCACTATTTGCTGAGGCTGTCATCTAACCTGTGATCCTCCTATCTCAACCTCCCAAGTACTGGGATTGCAGACTTGTGCCACCACACCCAGCCTAACAGGTTTTTTACTTTATGTTGGTTAGTGTGTCATTATTACCAGTCCTTTATTACCCTTTGTTGTCTTTAGTGTGTCTCAAAACTAGCATATATCCGTAGTTTTCATTTCCAAAATTTTGTTCTCCCTGTTTACTCATTTTCTGCTTCTCTTTTTGTCTCTTTATTTTTGTTCCTTCTGTTATGTCTCTGAACTGTTTAAACCTTTTTTCTGTTTCTAAATCTTGATTGCGTGTTTTCCTGTTGGCTGTATTTGCTGATTCTCTAGGTGATGGTTCATTTTTGTGCCTGTTTTGTAATCTTCCTGAGTAATATTCAGTAGTTGTTATTTAGTGTGGGAGTCACGTTGCCCTGGGCTTTGGAAGTGCTCTTTTATGGTGGCTTCAGTTGACTGCTGGAGTTTCCTGGAGTTCCCCAGCCCTGACCAGTTTCATTTGCATAGTGTCTTAGCACTGTGAGGATGGTATGACTGCAGACCTGGGTCTGATATTCAACTGGTAAATTTCTGTTGGTTTTGAGTATGACTTTTTATCCACAAGTACTTTATATTTTATCAAGAACTTTTATGTTAACTTGGCTTGTTATATTATCTACAAATCCTCAGAGGCTTAGAAGAGCCAGGGGGTCAGACAGCTTTGCATCTTTTCTCTCCTTCCCCTGTGCAATTAATTGTATTAAAATAATATGTGCATATACAGTGGTAGTTCAGATTGTCATCTGGATAATTTTTTTTTTTTTTCGGTACTGGGGCTTGAACTCGGGCATTCTACCACTGAGCTATACCCCCAGCCCTATTTTTTATTCTTTATTTTGAAACAGGGTCTCACTAAGTTGCGGAGGGCCTCACTAGGTAGCTGAGGCTGGCTATGAACCCAGATCCTCTGGTCTCAGCCTTCCAAATGCTGGGATTACAAGCATGCACCACCACGCCCGGCTTGAGGCCTGTATCTTAAAAAAAAAACCAAAAAACGAGCCGGGCACACTTGTAATCCCAGCATTTGGGAGGCTGAGACCAGAGGATCTGGGTTCGCAACCAGCCTCAGCTACCTAGTGAGGCCCTCCGCAATTTAGTGAGACCTTGTTTCAAAATAAAGAATAAAAAATAGGGCTGGGGGTATAGCTTGGAGGTAGAACACTCCTGAGTTCAATCCCCAGTACTGAAAAAAAAAAAAAAAATAGGGCTGGGGGTATAGCTCGAAGGTAGAATGCCCCTGAGTTCAATCCCCAGTTCCGCAAAAAAATAAATAAATAAAAATAAAAAGTAGCAGAGACTGGCCTTGAACCCACGATCCTCCCAAGTACTAAGACTACAAGCATGTGCCACTAATTTTTAAAAAATCTTTCTGAGGTGTCAGACATGGTGGTGCATGTTTGTAATCCCAGTACTTGGGAGGCTGAAATAGGAGGATTGCAGGTTCACAGTCAGCCTTAGATTTTTAATGAGGCCCTCTGCAACTTAGTAAGACCCTGTTTCAAAAATAAAAGAATAAAAAATAGGACTGGGGCCTCACAAGTTGCTAAGGCTATCCTTGAACCCAATTTCCTGTCTTAGCCTCCCAAGTACTGGGACTACAAGCGTGTGCCACCACATCTAGCTTATTATGCTTTTTTTTGGTAATGCAGATTGAACTCGAGGCATTCTGCCTCCAAGATACACCCCCCAGCCCTATTTTTTTTGTGTGTGGTACTAGGGATTGAACTCAGGGGCATTCTACCTCCGAGCTATACCCCCAGCCCTATTTTTTATTCTTTATTTTGAAACCGGGTCTCACTAAGTTGCAGAGTGCCTCACTAGGTAGCTGAGGCTGGCCGCAAACCCGGATCCTCCGGTCTCAGCCTCCCGAATGCTGGGATTACAAGCGTGAGCCACCACGCCCGGCTCCCTATTTTTTATTGTTTATTTTGAAACAGGGTCTCACTAAGTTGCAGAGGGCCTTGCTAAATAGCTGAGGCTGGCTGCAAACCTGCACTCCTGTCTGTCTAAGATTCCTAGATCTGTGGTTTGGTGTCTGATAATAATTTGGCAAAAATATCAATCCCTATTGTTTTATACTTGTTTTGTATCATTCTTTTTCTTCTCCTTTCTTCATTTGCACTTTTTGTAGTTGTCTCACAGTCCTTGGTAGTGCATTCTATTTTTTCAGTCTTGCTTCACTGTGCTTTTCAGCTTGGAGGTCTATTGATAATTCTCAAGCTCAGATATTCTTCCCTCAGCTGTGTCCTGTGTACTAATAAGCCCATCAAAGGCATTCATTTCTGTTACACTGCTTCTCATCTCTAGCATTTTTAATATTTCTTTCTTAGGCTTTCTGTCTGTATCCTCACATCGTCCATCTGTTCTTGCATGCTGTCTACTAGATCTATTAGAGCCATAGCACACTAATCATAGGTGTTTTAAATTCCTATTCTGATATTCCAGCATTCATTCCATATCTGATTCTGATGTTTGGACTGTCTTTAGGTTGTATTTTTTTTTCTTTTAGTATGCCTTGTAACTTTTTCATGATAGTTGTGCATGATGTAAGAGGTAAAAGAAGTTGCTGTAAGTAGGCCCCTAGTGATGTGGTAAGTGGGTTGAGGGGAGAACTTTCCATAGTTCTGTTGTTGCAGGAGGCTAAGTTCATGGAGAACAAGAAACAGAGGCTGAAGTAGGATAGCAGGTGTCTTTATTCACTGGTATGGCTCAGTAAGCAAAGCTCCAGCCCCTAGCTCAGAATATGCAAGTTCTTTTATGCATTTGCTCACTGAATTTTCAGAATGGTGAGTGTGAGTTTTGCCTAAAGGAGGATGCAGAAGCAGAATAGTAGTTAGTCTGTACATTGTGTCTCTCTTTTCTCTAGCAGTTCTGTGCCTTAGGCCCTACTTTGTTCACCTCAGAGGGGGCTAGTGAAGAAAACTTTTTCTATCTTCTTCCTAGCCTTCTAACCAAGTGTAGTCTTCAAGGACATAGCCAGGCTCCTCCTGCTTCATTGTGATTAGGTTTCCATGTTTTAGTGTCACTGGGCAATGAATGTTGTAAGTGCTTCTTAATCTGTGCCCTCCAACCTTAGGTGGTAGGAGAGGGCATCTAAGGAGTTGGGTTTCCCCCAGGTCAGTAGAAGAATGAGGGGATTTTTCTCTTGTGTTTACTATGAGCAAGGGGTCAATTTCTTAGAGGTTAAACTCATAAAATTGTAGGGATCTCCCTTAGGCCTGGATTTCCCTGGAGTTTTTAGTATAAGCCTCTAGCAGTTCATTGATTCTCATAGAAGTAGAAACTCTTTGGTCTCTGCTTAGGTAAGCTACAATTCCATGTATTCACCTATCTCTCCAATTTTGAAAGCAGGAATTGTTGATTCTGGAGTCTGTACTGTTTTTTACTTGCTATTAAAACAGAGAGGCAACTTCTAAGCTCCTTACATGCAGAACCAGAACCCCCAACTTGCCTTTTGGTTTATGAAGAATACATCAATATACAAAGGTTACCTATGTGGTTTTTTTTGTTTGTTTGTTTTTGTTTTTTGGGGGGGTGTGTGTGCTACTGGGAATTGAACCCCCGGGGGCATTCTACCTCCAACCTATACCCCTAACCCTTTTTATGTTTTTGTATTGAAACAGAGTCTAGCCAGGCGTGGTGGTGCACTCTTGTAATCCCAGTACTTGGGAGGCTGAGATAGAAGGATCACAGGTTTGAAGACAGCCTCAGCAAGTAGTGAGACTCTCATCAACCTAGTGAGACCCTGTTTCCAAATAAGAAATAAAATTGGGCTGGGGGTATAGCTCAAAGGTAGAATGCCTCTGGGTTCAATCCCCAGTACCACACTAAATAAATAAATAAATAAATAAATTAAATAAATAAATAAATAAATGGAAACAGGGCCTCAGGAAATTGCTGAGAATCTAAGTTGCTGAGGCTCTTTTCAAACCTTTGATCTTCCTGTTTCAGCCTCTCAAGTATTGGGATCATAGGCATGTCCCCTATGTCCAGATAACCTAAGGGGTTTTTGTTTTTGTTTTTGTTTTGTTTTATTTTTTTGGTACTGGGGATGGAATGCAGGGGCCTTCTACCTCCGAGCTACACCAACAGACCTATTTTATTTTTTATTTGGAAACAGGGTCTCACTAAGTTGCTAAGAGCCTCACTAAGTAGATGAGGCTGACTGCAAACCCAGATCCTCCTGTCTCAGCCTCCCAAGTACTGGGATTACAAGCATGAGCCACCACGCCAGGCTTAACCTAGGTTTTTTTAACCACTGCATAAGCATAAGGTAACTCATTTCATTGTAGGGATGTACCATACTTTATTTTTTAAATTTTTCTTGCAGTACTGGGATTTAAACCCAGGAACATTCTACCTCTGAGCTACACCCTCAGCCCTATTTTTTATTCTTTATTTTGAAACCGGGTCTCGCTAAGTTGCAGAGGCCCTCACTAGGTAGCTGAGGCTGGCCCTGAACCTGGATCCTCCTGTCTCAGCTTCCCAAGTGCTGGGATTACAAGCGTGTGCCACCATGCCCAACTTGGGGGATGTACCATACTTGATTTAATCATATCTTGCTGGAAGACATTTTGAAAAACATTAAAAAACCACTTTGTTATCTCAAGCAATGTATTAGGGAATATACATATATAAATTTGTACTCTTAGGCAAATAAGAGAAACTGCCAAGCATGGTGGTGCACGCTTGTAATCCCAGCATTTGGGAGGCTGAGACCGGAGGATCGGGTTCACGGCCAGCCTCAGCTACCTAATGAGGCACTCCGCAACTTAGTGAGACCCTGTTTCAAAATAAACAATAAAAAATAGGGCCGGGCGTGGTGGCCCATGCTTGTAATCCCAGCATTTGGGAGGCTGAGACCGGAGGATCCGGGTTTGCGGCCAGCCTCAGCTACCTAGTGAGGCACTCCGCAACTTAGTGAGACTCGGTTTCAAAATAAAGAATAAAAAATAGGGCTGGGGGTGTAGCTCGGAGGTAGAATGCCCCTGAGTTCAATCCCTAGTACCGCAAAAAAAAAAAAAAATAGGGCTGGGGGCCAGGCGTGTTGGCGCACGCTTGTAATCCCAGCATTCGGGAGGCTGAGACTGGAGGATCCGGGTTGGTGGCCAGCTTCAGCTACCTAGTGAGGCACTCCACAACTTAGCGAGACCCGGTTTCAAAATAAAGAATAAAAAATAGGGCTGGTGGTATAGCTCGGAGGTAGAATGCCCCTGAGTTCAATCTCCAGTACCGCAAAAAAAAAAAAAAAAAAAAA
>PVLC010037996.1:0-14990 GCA_004027655.1 Graphiurus murinus
TTTCTGCTTTCTCTTTCATCATCATTTTATTTCTCACAGACTCAAATTTAGCTTCTATTAGGATTTATACACTTAGTCTCTTTTGGTAGCTTGCCAAAACTATGTTTTTATTCATTTTTTGGTGCATGTGAAATAAACTTGCTCAAAAGCCTTAGATTCCACAAAGCATTATTATCTGCCTTAGCCCTTAGCTGTCTCTAGCAAAATGGAATCTGCTGGGTCAGATGGCCAAGTAGTAGATCTTCTTGTACTGCATCCATAATTTGCTGCAGAGATCACTCTTTCTCTAGTCTCCAGTCAAATTTAGAAGTTCCTATATTGCCCTATAAATGTGTAGGAACAGTAGTTCTCAATGTGCTATATGCTACATTTAAAATATATGGAAGTCTATTGTGTGCTGTACATTTTTTTCTGAGTAGGTGAAGTAGGTATATGAATTCTCCTCTAACTTTGAGGGAATATCCAAGCATATCTACAGACACTGGACCTCAAAAACCTCACCAATATGACAAAGTCTTTAATCCTTTGGGGGTTTATCTATTATCTTCTGATGCACAAGTATCTTACTAGTTGCACATGTATTTACTACTTTCTGCTCTCCAGGAACATCAACATAATGGATTGGTTTGATGTTTGGAAAAATTGTAATGATTTTGAAAATCTGACTAATTAAAATTTTTATTTTTTTGTTCTTCTCTCTGGAATCAAGCATATTCCAAGCAGAACAAAAGAAAGGAACAGATACTCATAACAAAAGTTTTTTTAAAAATACACTGCATTGTGGAAAGTCTTATTATGTTGCTGGTGCCACTCAAGGACAGCTAATCAGTGCTGAAGCTACTATTCCCTTTATGTCTTCCCCAGCTGCACCTGGGAGGAAAGTCTGTAACTGACAACTAGCACAACAAGAGCTATGACCCTGAGAGTGAGGAGAAAGGAGCATAAAAACAAATGCTTGTCCAGGGGAAAGAGGACACAAAGTTGAAAAGAGCTAAAAGTTGAACAGAGGCTGACATGAGGATGGTGGGAAGGTTAGTAGAATAGAGTGGTGGAAGCTGGACATGGTTGGCACATGCCTGTAATCCCAGTACTTGGGAGCCTGAGATAGGAGGATGACAGGTTCGAGGACAACCTTAGCAAGTAGTGGGACTCTCATCAACTGAGTGAGACCCTGTTTAAAAATAAAAATAAAATAGGGCTGGGATGTAGCTCAGACGTAGAATGCCTCTGGATTCAATCCCCAGCACCACAAAAGAAAAAAAAAATAATAGGAATAGGGTGTCAGGGCTGATCTTGTATCTGCACACTTCCCTTGTGGAGTTTATCATTCATTTGAGTAACTAAACCTTTGGATTGAAGTGAAAGATTATTTTATAAAGACTTCCAGATTCCATTTATGTGCTTGACCCCAAAAATAAGAGGTTTGGAGCATATGAATTATATTCTCCTCCATTCTATTTTCTAACAGAAAAAATGCTGCTAAGGTTATCATGGGTTTTTAGCAGTGGACATGAACAAATGTACATTTCTGCAAAGTGAATCTTGCTACTACGTCACATGTAACTGTTAAAACAAAGACATGCAGGAGAAAGGGAAATCAAAAAATAATGCTGCTGCTATACAGCAGGTAAGGAAGTATAATGGTATAATTTAGGATGGTGGCATATATAGGAGGTGGCGACTCAGTGATTGACTTAATTTGGAGAATGAGCAAAGAAGAAAGAATGTCTCCTCCAGCAGCTGAGTAGACGGTAGTACCATTTTTTTTTCTGGGATATGGTATAATGTAGGGGGAGGAGGAAATTTGAAGGCAGGTATGCATCATGAATTCAGTTTGAGTTCACAGTGCTAGAAGACATCAAGATAGAGATGTCCTATAGGAGTTTGATCTACAGCTCAAGGTAGGAATCTGGCAAGAAATCGAATTTTGGTAGGAGCTATAATACAGGAAGTACTTCAAGCCATGTGCAAGTACAGATGGCTCAGAAGGAGGATGCATGCAATGAAAGGAGGAGTTACTTTGGAACTTTCTAGGGACTGGATTAATAAATGAAGAGCCAAGATTTGGATGTGTCATCTATATAAGTTTTTGTTTTACTTTGTATGGAAAGCCATAGCAAAATATCATAAGCTAAGTGGCATATACACAAAAAATTGATTTCTTACAGTCCCAGAGGCTCATGCATTCATTATTAAGGTTCTGGCAGGTTCAGTATCTGGCAAGAGCTTGCTTGCTGGTACACAGATAGTACCTTCTAGCTGTGTCACCACATGCAGGAAGGGGGAGAGGTCTTTCTCAGGCCTCTTTTATAAGATCATTAATCCCATATATGAGGGCTTTTCCCCAAAGGCCCTACTTCTTTATATCATCACCTTCGCCATTAGAATTTCCAACCTCTGAACTTTTAGAAAATCACAAACATTCAAAGCTAGCAGTGTTGATGACACCCATGATGAGGAAGGGGATTGTGATGGGGAGAAAAAAATGTACCAGATGTTAAAATTGCCAACATATGGGAAAAGGATATGAAAATCTTGAATAAAGTCACAGTGAGGAATATAGGTTTGTACATCAGAATGATATGGGTCATAAAGGACCAGGGTGGAATAATCATAGCCTGGAAATGATAGTAAGGAGAAAGGATATTAACCTTCTTCAAATCCTATGGTAGGTGTTGGATAACAAATGGAGCAGCATGTCCTGAGATGGCTGATGACATATCTGCAGTTGAGACTCAGACTTGACTCAGCTATGGAGACTGGTAGAGGATTTAGAATGATCAGAGTTTTTTAGTTGTGGAAAGAGAAACTCAGTGGTCAGAGTTGAGGAGGTAAGAAAGGTGTCTAAGTGTGGTAATTTGGGATGGAGGGATGGAGGAATCCATGCTGTGGTAGCAGCTAGTTGGACTACAGAGTGACAGAAGTGGGGCTGGTGGGCAAAGCATCTCCCTTACTCTGAGGGTGGCATATCAGCAGAAGTTTTTGCATTGGTAACTGCAGGAGAATTGGTGACCATCTCAGAGTGTAGTGGTGGGCCTGGAAAAATGAGGAGTAAATGGGGGGAAAGGTACTTAATCTTTTCAATAACAATGGAAATGCAGGTTAAGAGAGTGATATAACCTCACTATTAGATTGACAAAAATCAAGAATTTTGACTATCAAGTATTGAGAGAATAGAGAACTACATGAAAATTTATTTGCTGTTGGTGAGATAATAAATTAACACAAGATCTTCAGAAAATAATTTGTCATTTCCTTGAAAATTTGAGCATCTGCATGTCCTACAATCAAGTAATTGTATTCCTAGATGTATACACTAATTGTAATATTTCTAAACTGTTTGTCTCCTTTCATATGTATCTAATATCATATAAATTTTTTTCAGTTAATAGGAAAATATTCAACCAATGTAAACTACTACTTTTAGATGCTTGACTCTGAAAGGAAAGGAGAGGTACCTGGTGGATTTTCATTATGCTTCTCTGGTCTCCTCTGGACATATTCCTTCTCACACGTGTCCCCTTATTGACCCTGCCCTCTTGCTCCTCGTTTGCTTTTACACTTGTGTAGTTCACTGTTAATGTGGGTCAATGGTTACCTTAGCTTTCTGAGAAGCCTCTTCCCATCTATCTTATATTGAATTTGTAGTCAATTTTTGGAACAGGCTAAGAATCTGGACAGCATTTAAAACATAGTTTCTATTGTGAAAAAGGATTCTGGACATTCATAGCAACTGACACTTGTAATAATAGAATAGTGGGTAGTGGTGCCCAATTTAATGATTTCTAGAACTGACTTCCTGGAAAATAACTCACTTTATTTAAGGCCTTGGGGAATGAGAAAAATAATCCTAGATGAGGATGATGTTATTTATAGCATTTTTGGATGCAGTGTTCCAAGTGTTTCTCAGATGTCACAGCTGTCTGGAAGAGACTCTACAAAGAGTATTTCCAATATTATTTTTTATTTTTAGTAAATATTCAGTGGAGGCTTAATCAATGTCCCATTAAACACACTTTCAGCATTGAGTCTGAGTCATCTTGGTTTCTCTTCTCTAATCCATTTGTTTTCTAGACAGAGTGATCGAGTGGTTTTCTTGATTGAGTGATTTCCAACCTTGACTCAAACTGACTTCCACAGGCTAAGCCTGTAGTTTCATTCTATCAGCTACTGTGAGCAAAGTGAGAGCAGCTCCTGAGATGGAAACCTTCAAAGATCATCATCATCAAAAGTCTCTGGTTGAATCTATAGCCATCTGTGGTGCTGCTCTGCGTTAGACTGTGTGGTTTCAGGAAGGCTGCTGACACTTCAGAATCGGTAATGAGTAAATATCTCAAAGAGACAATCTTAAAGAAAATGTTACAAACTGCAGAATATGAAGTTCCTACCACTTGTGATCACTGACATTTTTATTATTTTCCTGACATGTATGCTGCATATTTCAATATATAAAAGGCTTTTGCATACACTTTGATTCTTCAAATCAATCTGTAAGGTAAGCAAAGGGCTTCATCATTGACCCCATTTTAAAGATAAAAAAGCTGAGATTTAGGGATGGTAAATCACTTGCACAAAGTTACAGGACTAATAAATAATGTAGAAGGGGCTTGTTCCCAGCTACATCTTCTGATTCCAAATCCAGTGTTCTTTCAACTAAATAACACTACATATTGTCATCCTGACAATGCAGTGAAAATTATCATGTTCTGATATTTTAACCAAAGATATGTCCCCTATCTAACTATATTGCAGTGTTTACCTAACTGTTCATTAATTCCAAGGAAATATTATCATAGATTTAGTGGTAATATATATGAATTCTATTTTCTTTTCAAAAGTCACTCTTAAGAAGACATTTATATTTTTTCCTCTGAGATATTTTTTTAAATTATACATTTTACCTCTCAAGGGAACGGATATCACAAAATTCCATCTCTTGTAGACTTATAGTCCTAAAATTCTATAGTGTGATTTTTTTTTTTAAATTTTGACTATGTATTTAGCAGTAGAAGTATTAGTGTGACTAGAGCATATTTGTTACATAACTTAATTAGTATTGGTATTTTCTAGATGTTTTTCAGGCATTTTCTAGTTTAATACTTTATATAACCCTTTGAGCGCACATACTATTATATTGTCTTTTATAGACAGTGATACAGACTCTAAGATCTAAGTAATATGTCTTAGTTTTCTTAATAAATGTGCTAAATTTTGAATAGTCTGTCTTATTTCACAACTTACACTCATAGCCTCATGCTATACTATAGAACTTTGATATTCATAAAAGCAAAGCTTGCTTGAAATCTAGGAAACTAGTATCAGGGAAGACTAGAAGCAACACTTAATGATTCATGTTAATATTTTGCATGAGGACTTCCAATTTCATGGGAAAAGTGCAGGCTTTTCACACAGACCCAACTTTAAATGGTGAGCAAATATTAATCTCAGAGCATCATTATAAAATGAAATCATGAGTGTAAAATATCTGATATGTGGTATGATCTCAGTAAAATCAGTTTCTTTTAGCCTTTACTTCTATGATATGTCACATACAATTACTACTTTTTTACCAAAATTGAAAATCCAATAAAAAGTATCTGAGAAAAAAGATCTCATATAAAGAGAAGACCAAAGATGGGCAACTCTGAATACAACCAATTCAGAAGTCCAACAATATCCCAGGGACCCAGGTTTCCTCCCTCTTTTTACACAGCCATTCTACCTTGTACTTTCATAGTAACTGATATGTGAATTGGCCAGCAAGTGCATGCAGGGACAGTCATGTCAAAGTAGAAAAAGTAGAAACCTTTCCTAGGGGTTCTCCTTTGAAGACCACCAACAGATAATTTTGACACATCCCCTTTCAAAACAAATCACCATCCAGGGAAATAGAATTTACATAACTAGCTTTGACTAAGTAAAATTCCCCATCCTAGGGTGAGAAGTGGCTCATTATCCTCTAAAGCATATGGCTACTCAAGAGATGAACAGAATTAGGATTACATTAAGAAGGAAAAGGATGGAGATACTGTGAGGTAGGCAGTTATAAATTAATATATATATTCACACATATATTTTCATAGCACATATATATTCACACAGATATAACAAACACATATATATTATCAGGTTATAGATATAGAGAGAGTGGATTGTGACATAAAAAATTCCGTTTCTAGAGAGACAAACAGTGTGTATTGGCAATGAATCAAGGAGTGAAATTGAAATAGAATAATTTGAAATAATGTAGGTTCAAGCCAAGGATTATATCCCAAGGAATACAAACAGAGTCTAAAAACCAAGGAGCAGCAAGAGCTACTGGAGACTCAGATGCCATCCTGTAGCTTGTGGCATTCTCTATGGACAAAGTATTAGTCCCAGAATCTAGTGTGGCACCTGAACTCATCAGTCAGATTAAAAATAGACCCTGTATCCCTCTCTCTCAACTATGTCTGCAATCCATTTTCTTCTACCTACTTCCTTGTAGGCAATGAATATGCTCCTTTCTCCAGCCCTTAAAGAATCTTTCTTTACCTTATTTCAGGAGAATTCTTCCTTGATTGCCCCTGTCATTTTTCTGGTTGCCCTGACTCATGTTTTCCACCTGGAGTCCAGATTCTCAGTATTCATACTGCTACACGGTGTATCCTATCTACCTTCACCACTAGGTTGAAGTCCCTTCATGAAGTAATGTCTCACTCATTGTCAAAGCCAATGGTCACTTTCTGGCCTTTTTGTATTTGAGTTCATTATTAAGCATTCTCCTTCTGCCTCATTTAGGATACTTTTCTAGGGGAGAATCTGTAACCCTTTGGCTTCCATGATAAGGCTCCCTGTGGCCATCTCTGAGCTTCTCTAATCAACCTTATTTATTTGTTTTTGACTTTCTGAGCTCCTTTTCCTTAGCTCATCTCATATATTATATTGTTTCTCAAGTTTCTAATCCTAAGTTAACTTAAATTTTTTTATTGGTGCATAATAATTATACAGAATAGGACACAATGAAACACACTATTCTGTATAACAGAATTTAAAACAAAATTCTACTTAATGTGACAGAGAAAACAACTGTTTATATGCATGTGTAATCTTAGATTTTTGTGATAGTTCTTATTTTTGAATATTTTTGAGTATTAAAGGGATAGAAGTTAATAAGAACAAGATAAGAGAAGAGCACTGAATTGTTGAAGAAGGAGGAGTTAGCCTTGCCCTCTTTTTGCTAAGGTAAAAATGGTTGTCCTGTCCTCGTGTGTCCGTCTAGCTGCCGTCATTTTATATTGAGTGCTGGCGTAAGTCAATCGAAACTCATCAAGATCCTGTGGTAGTGTGGTGATGTAATATGCAGTAGTATGCCAGAAGGCTTTCCTTTATTTAAAAAAAGTGAAATAAGCCATGATTGTTGGCTGTCAACCTGACATATTCTGGCACCAAACCAAACCAACCCTGGGGCCCTTGGAGGATTTGAAGGCTGTGGAAATTGTCTTAATTATAACATGCTGTGCTTCCATAGATATTTTTTTTTTCAGAGGGTTTTATGCAGTCTTACCTACAACCTCATCATTAGCTCCTGTATGGTTATGTGATACAGACAAAGTTGACATTGGGGTAAAGTGTGGAAATGGGGTAATTAACATACTAAGCAGCAGCAATGCTGGCACATATGTGGACAGAAATCTGCCTTCTTTTCTTTAACTGTGGTGGAAGAACTGATGACAATTTACTTCTCCCTTAATTCCCTTCTTTATTCACTTATCACCTCCACAAATGGGTCATAAAATATGCATATCATGTGACAGGTGACAACATTTAATATCTTGTTGTATGAGAAACTACTCAGAAAAACAAACTGAATCATTGGTTTTTATTATAGAGTAAATAATTACTATTTAGTTCACATTGAATTATGCATAATTTCTATATGAGCACATATAATATAGAAAGATGCTCACATGTGTTTGGGGAGGAAATAATATATATGAAAATAAGGGAAATATATATTTAGTATACAATGATTATGAAAGTTAATGATGAGTGTTTTTATTTAAGTCTATAGTTCTCTACCTACCATAACTTTTGATAAATATACCTTTATAGTATTGATTCATTCTGTAAAAGTAGTCAAGATTACCTATACCAACAATGGGCTCTTGCCTAGTATGTATAAGGCTCTAGATTTGATCCCCTTAACTGCAAAAAAGAAGTTTTAGGGACTAAAGTGGTAGTGCACTTACCTAATATTCATGAGGGCCTGGATTCAAACCAGAGCATTGCAAAAATAAGATAAAATAAATATAATTTAAAAAATACGTAAAGTCAAAATGAATATTTTTATTCCTTGACTCAGACTCTATCTAGTACTTCATCCTGCCTATCATAATTTTAGTTTGGGTCTCTGATTGTCTTTAGCCTGTTTCACTGTGCCTAACTTGTATCTATGTCTGTAGTTGATCTCAGCCTGCTGACTTAAACTCTGTCATTTGAGTCCCTTTTGGTTGGATCTAAGGCCTTCAGTGCAAATCCACTCTTCAACAATAAATTAATAGTTCTCAGGGTCCCTGTCTGTATAATGCTGTAAGCCATGATCTCTTATACTATGCTTGTCCTTCATCCTGCTAGACTAGACTTCCTGTTGTGGCTGGCCATTCTCACTTCCCTGGTGAGTTTAGTGATATGACAAGAGAGACTAAGGCAAGATGGTCTGTAACCTAAAATTAGGGAGCTGTAACTATCCAAGAAGTCGATAAAAAAAAAACTAGGAAAATCTCAGGCCAGTAATCAAGGCAGTGTCCAAAAGTGAGAGTAGGTTCAGGCTAATTTATCTAAGTATTTACTTAGGAACCCAAATCTAAAATAAGTCTACTGCTTGGGGAAAATAGGCAGTGGGCTATGATTAGGTTTAGTATTGACCTTTTCTTAAACCTTTGCCTGAATATGTCTCATTTAAGGAATCTGAATGCATTGGTGATTATAATTATGGAAGAACATGAGTACAGAGGAGAAAGCTGCTTCCCAGAAAAATGGAATACAAAGAAAAAGAAAAAAAAAATTCTAAAATATGAAGGCAGAAGAGGACCAGAAGCAATTTTAGTTTTTCTCTAGTAAACTTTGGCTCTAAAGTTTCTTACATGCCTTCTAAATATGGAAAGACCCAGAACAAGAATTTGGGGATGGGGTCGGTTTAAATATAGGACCATAGAACTTGTCAGTAGAAAATTAAGTGGTCATCACCAGCTACTATGAACTTTTTCTAGGGCTGCCATTCTCAATCTCTAATTCCACACTTCTATCTTTTTCTTCTAGGTAGATGATTTTAATTTCTGAACTCCAACATGGTGGGTGATTATAATTTTTATAATGTACCTCATGCAAGTTAGATTCAACTGTCTTCCTGCTAATTATACTTCTACTGCATTATCCCTCTCTTAAAAAAAAAGATTTTAGGACTTGAGTGAATGACACTATTACTTTATAGAGATAGCCTTGAATCTGATATAATTTTCAAAGAAAAAAGAAGTAATTCTTAATCTTTGGTTCTTTACTGATTAGTAGAAACAGAACACATGGGCTGGATCTCAAAGCAGTAATGATCCATCAGCATGTGTTTCAGTCAGTTTTTTCACTGCTGTGACTCTAAACAACTGATCACACAACTTAGAGGAGAGGAGATATATTGGCTTACAGTTCTGGAGATTTCAGGGGTTTGGTTCATGTGAGACTAGATTTATCAGCAGAACTCAGGGCATGTTGGCAAGAAGCAGAAAGGAGAGAATAAGTCCTCTGCTCTCACCTCTTGGAGGCAGGAGAGAGCAAGCAAGGGAATTCGAGGACACAAGCACAGTCTCCAAGGGACCCATCTCCTCCAGCCACATCCTACCCACCTATGTTACCACCCAGTAAGCCTATCACAATGGACTTATCCACTGATGAGATTATAACCCTCATGACTCCATTATGGCAACTCTGAACATTAATATAGGAGCTCTACAGGGGATACTCTATAATCCAAATCATGTATAAAAAGTTGAGCTTGAATTGTCCAACCGTATCCTAATTAGCACAACAGTACATCATAGTTAACAAAAATTCACTCTCCTAAAATTTCAAAATTAATTGTTTCTTGAGAACATTAGAAGTAGGATTACATAGCACATTCACGTTTCCTTAAATATTTTCTTTAAACATCTCCCCTTTACCAAAGTTGCCTTCCTTGTAACATATGTGGCTTACACTCTCCTCCTTTTCTGCAAAGCTTCCAGCATATACCAACTCTATTCTTGGTCATCACTCATTTCTTCATTCCATTAATCAGAATGCCCCTTTCTATTATTTCATGGGTAGAGTAAGTTTGGTTTTCAGTGGTCTTCAATTTTTCTCTCTACCCTCTTCCTCTACTCAGCACATGAATCTAACTAGCTAAGCAGAAGAAATGAAAAATTCCTCATATGTTTCTATGTTTTTTTCTTTATCCTTATGTAATGTTTAAGTATTCAAGAATCCAGTTTCTAAACATCTAAAGCAGAGGTTGGCATATGGTACATGCTCAGTGGGCATTTATCGTAGTTGAATTAAATATTTGAATTTTATCTTGAATGTACAGATTCTATAATTTCTGTCATGTTCAGGATGAAGTGATTTTTATACTTTTCCATGAGCTCATGCTTCAGACTCTGAAAGAGCTGAGTTCTGGTTTAATTTTGCTTAAGTTCTCTAGTACTCAGTTTTCTCACTTATAATAGGGTATAACAACTCTACCTACCTATGGATTTATAGGTTTTAACTAGAAAATTGATGTAATATATAAAATATTTAACATACTATGTCAAACATATTAGCATATTATCTGATAAGTGCTTATTAAGTGTTAGTTTATTATTAAAGTGACCAATATATTTAGCATATAGTTATTATATAACATTTTATTGGTAGTAGCAATGACTATTAACATTTTCTAGCTGAGCAATTCTATCTACAGATTATTTTAGGTGAGAAATTTTTTTTCTTTTATTGGTACATTGTAATCATACAGAGATAAAAAGTGATAGGAATATGCATACATTCTTCTCCAATTCTAACTTCCTTCCTTCCACTTTCCAATACATGTCTTTGAGATTGGCACTGGTAGTTTAACATACATAGATAACATTATTTCAAATATTGATATATTCTCTGCATCTCTATCCCTCTCCTCTCTCCCTTAAATCCCCTCCATCACTCCACTGGAGTCTCTGCTTGTCTATCTGAGGTCATCCTTGTCTCCCAACTTCTGTCTAGCTTTCATGTTTGAGAGAAAACATACAACTATTCACTTTTGAGACTGGCTAATCTCTCTTAGCATAATATTCTCAAGTTCGATCCATTTTCCTATAAATAAAATAATTTTGTTCTTCATTATAGATGACTAAAACGCTATTGTGTGAATATGCTAGTTTTGTGATTCAGTTATCTGTTGACAGACACCTAGGGTGGTTCCATAACTTTGCTATTTCAAATTGTGCTGCTATAAACCTGGATATGCATGTATTGCTATACTATTCTGACTTCAGTTCCTTTTGGGAAAATGCATAGGAGAGGTATTGTTGGATTATATGGTTGTCCCATTCCCAATCTTCTGAGAAATCTCCATACTGATCTCCATAACAGCTTTATTAGTTTGCAGTCCCACCAACAGTGTAAAAGAATTTCTATTTCCCCACATCCTCATCAGCATCTATTAATGTGTGTGTTCCTGATGATTGATATTCTAACTAGAGTTAGATGGAATCTCCGTGTTTTGAGTTGCATTTTTCCTATTGCTAATGATGTTGAACATTTTTTCCATATATTTATTGGCCATTTATACTTCGTCTTTTGATAAATGTCTGTTTAGATGAACTGCCAATTTCTTGATTGGGTTATTTGGGTTTTTTAAGTGTTGAGATTTTTTAAAAGCTATTTGTATATTCTAGATATTAGTCCTGTATTCAGAGGAGTAGCTGGCAAAAATATTCTCTCATTCTGTGGTCTCTCTCTTTAGACTCTTGAAGGTTTTCTTTGCTGCACAGAAGCTTTGTAGTTTAATGTCATCTATTCTCATTTTAATCTCCTGAGTTTTGGGATACTATTAAGGAAGTTTCTGCCAGTACCTATATGTTGGAGTGTGTGTCCTATGGTATCTTCTAGTATTTTCAGAGTTTCTAGCTTAATTACTAGGTCTTCGATTCATCTTAAGTTGAATCATGCAGAATTGAGAGATTGGGGTTTAATTCCATTCTGCTACAAATGGATAACCAGTTTTCAAGTTTTAAACAAGATTTTAAAATATGGATTCATGATATCAGGTACTTCTATAAGACAGTATCTAAAAACAAACAAGCTCTTCTATAGAAGTTTTATAAAATTCACTTGGGAAACCATCTGGTCCTGGGCTACTGTTGATGGTAGGCTCTTTATTGCTGCTTCAATCTCTTTGATTGCTATTGGTTGGTTTAAATTTTATATATCTTCTTGACTCAATTTAGGAAAGTTACTGTATGTGTCTAGAAATTTGTCAATTTGTTTTAGATTTTCAATTTTGTTGGTGTATAGTTTTCAAAGTAGTTTCTGATAATCCTCTGGATTTCCACACTGTTGGTGATATCACCTTTTTCATCTCTTATTTTAGTAATTTGTGTTGATTCTCTCTTTTGGTTAGGTCGGCTAGTGGTACATCTAGTTTTTTTTTTGAGAAACAAGCTTTTGGTTTTGTTGATTTTCTATTTTTTTATTCTCTACATCATTGATATCTGCTCTGATTTTTAATAATTTCCTGTCTTCTACTGTCTTTGGGGTTAGACTGTTCCTATTTTTCAAGGGCTTTGAGGTGTGTCATTAGGTCATTTATTTGGTGATTTTCTGTTCTTATGTGAGCACTCAGTGCTATGAATTTTCCTCTTAGTACTGCCTTTAAGGTGTTCTAGAGGTTTTGATATGTTATATATCTAGTTTCATTTGTTTCTAGCAATTTCTTAGTTTCTCTCCTTACTTCTTCTATGACCCATTGCACATTTAGCAGCATAGTGTTCAGTCTCCATGTGTTTATGTGGTTACTCTGTGTCTTCTTATAGTTGATTTCTAGTTTCAGTCCATTGTGGTTTGAAAAGATGCAGGGGATTATGTCACATTTTTTAAATTTGCTAGTGCTCACTTTGTGGCCCAGGATGTGGTCTATTTTGGAAAAGGTTCTGTGAGCAGCTGAGAAAAATGTGAATTCAGCTGTAGTTGGATGAAATATTCTTTATGTATTTAATAGGTCCATTTGGTTTATGGTGTTCTTTAAACCTGAGGCATCTTTACTGACATTTTGTCTAAAAGATTAGTCTAGTGATATGAGAGGAGTGTTGAAGTTTCCCAGTATTATTGTATTGGGATCTATGTGTGACTTAATAT
Source organism: Graphiurus murinus (assembly GCA_004027655.1). NCBI lineage: Eukaryota > Metazoa > Chordata > Mammalia > Rodentia > Gliridae > Graphiurus > Graphiurus murinus. The sequence continues at coordinate 13,405 of PVLC010037996.1, forward strand.
CACAAAGAGTTTGTTTTATGAAAGTGGCTTCACCTATGTTTGGGGCATAAATGTTGACTATCATTATTTCCTCTTGCTGAGTTATTCTTTTTCCAGTAAAAATGACCTCTTTTGTCTCTCTGATAAGTTTAGGCTTGACATCTAATTTTTTTGATATCATAGTTGCCTCCTTCTTGTCTTTGAGTTCCATTTGCATGGATTACCTTGCTCTAACACTTTACCTTTAGTTTGTATCTTTACTTGTAAGGTGTGTTTCTTGCAGGTAACATATAGATGGATTCTGTTTTTAATCCATTTTGCTGCCTTATGTCTTTTTATTGGGGAGTTAAGGCCATTTATGTTCAGTGTGATTATTGAGAGATAATTTTTAATTCCTAACATTTTGAATTTTAACTTCTGTTTGAAGTAGTGTTTGTCCTTCTTTGCTTAGTTGCTTATTTGATGGAAATTATTGCTTCCCTGGCTCTGATGTTTATTTTATAGTTCTTTGTAACTAATCTCTTTAAGTATTTTCTCTAGTGCTGGTTTGGAAGACATAATTTCTTTCAGCTTCTGTTGGTAATGGAAGGTTTTTATTTTCCCATCGAATTTTTTTTTTTTTTTTTTTTTTTGGTACTGGGGATTGAACTCAGGGGCATTCTACCTCCGAGATATAACCCCAGCCCTATTTTTTATTCTTTATTTTGAAACAGGTCTCACTAGGTTGCGGAGTGCCTCACTAAGTAACAGGCTGGCCGCAAACCCGGATCCTCCAGCCTCAGCCTCCCAAATGCTGGGATTACAAGTGTGCACCTCCACGTTTGGCTTCCCATTGAATTTGAGAGGTATTTTTGCTGGGTAAGAAATTCTTAACTGCAAGTTGTTTTCTTTTAGAGTTTGAAATATGATTCTCCAGGCCTTCCTGGCCTTCATGACTTGGTTTGGGAAGTCATAAATGGTTCTAATTGGTTTGCATCTGAATGTCACATGGCCTTTTATGTTTGTCACCTTTAAGATTCTCTCCTTGGCCTCTCCATTAGTCAATTTGATTATTATGTGGTCTCCTCAATCTATTCCATGAAATAGAATGAAAAGGGACTCTCCTAAATATATTCTATGAAGCCAACATCACATTAATACCAAAAATAAAGACAGCTCAAGAAAAGAAAACTATAGGCTTATATCATTGAAGAACTTAGATAAAATACTGCTAAACAAAATAATATCAACATACATTCAAAACCACATCAAGAAAATTATATACCATAACCAAGTCAGTTTCATCCCAGGAATGCAAGATTTGTTCAATATGAAAAATAATCCATGTAATTCATCACATAAACAGAAACAAAGACAAAAATCACATGATCATTTCAATAGATACTGAAAAAGCATTTGTTAAAATCCAACATCCATTCATGCTAGAAGCACTGCAGAGACTTGGAATAGAATGAACATACCTCAGCATCATAAAGGCAGTATACAATAGGCCCATAATCAACATCATACTAAATGGGGAATAATTGTAAGAGTTTCTACTAACAAGACAAGGATGTCTACTATCACTACTTCTTTTCTTTCTTTTTTTTTTTTTTTTTTTTTTTTTG
>PVLC010037997.1:0-14993 GCA_004027655.1 Graphiurus murinus
AGTTGACTCTTGTGCAGGGTGAGAAAGTGGGGTTTATTTCCAGTTTCCTGCATATGGTTAACCAGTTTTGCCAACACCATTTGTTAAAGAGGCTATCTTTTTTCCAGTGTATACTTTTGGCTCCTTTGTCAAAAATCAGTTGACTGTAAGTCTGTGGGTCTGTTTCTGAGTCTTCTATTCTGCTCCATTGGTCTATGTGCCTGTTTTTGTGCCAATCCCATGCTGCTGTTGTTGTTGTTGTTGTAGTTCTCTAATTCATTGATTTCTGCTCTGATTTAAAATATCTCCTGTCTTCTTCTGGCTTTGGGATTAGACTGTTCCTATTTTTCTAGGTCCTTGAAGTGTGTAATTAGGTTTTTTTATTTAGTGACTTTTTGTTTTTCTTATGTAGGCACTCAATACTTAAATTTTCCCCTTAAAATCACCTCCAAAGTATCTCATAGAAGTTTGTTCATCATGTCTCTATTTGTGTCTAATTTTAGGAATTTGTGTCTAAATTTAGGAATTTCTGCCTGTCTTTCTTCTCTGGCCCATTTCTCATTCAAGAGTATATCATTCAGTATGCATGTATTTATGTAATTTCTTTTGGTTATCCATTGTTGATTTCTAATTTCAGTCTGTTGGGATCTTGGAAAATGCAGGGAATTATATTACATTTTTTAAAATTTGCTAGTACTTTTATTGTGGCCCAGGATGTGGTCTATTTTGGAGAAGGTACCATGAGCAGCTGAGAAGAATATGTATTCAGCTGTTGTTGGTGTAAATATTCTGTATATGTCTATTAGGTTCATTTGGTTTATGGTGCTATTTAGGTCTGACAAGTCTTTACTCATCTTTTGCCTTGGAGATCAATCCAGTGATGTGAGTGGTGTGTTGACATCTCCCAATATTATTGTTCTTGTTTCTATTTGAGACCTGATGTCCCAAAGAGTTTATTTTATGAGAGTGGGGGTACCCACATTTGTAGCATAAATGGTTACTATCATTATATCTTCCTGGTGTATTGTTCCTTTTATTAATGAGAAGTGACCCACTTTTTTTCTTCTGATATGTTTTAGCTTAAAGACTATTTTGTCAGCATTGCAACCCCTGATTGTTTTTGGGCTCCATTTTCATGGTATATCTTTTTCAATGTTTTCACCATTAGCATATGAATTATCTTTGGCTATAAAGGATTGTGTTTTTTAATCCAGATTGTCAGTCTATTTCTTTTATTTTTTACATATTTTTATTTATTTTATTTGTTATTATTTTTATATAGTAATTGGTACATTGTAATCATACATCTTTGTTAGGTACAAGCTGATAAAGACATATATGCGCACATTTCTCATTTGACCCTTCCCTAATTCCCACCCCACTCCCTCGCCCTCCCTCCTTCTCAAGTTCAGTTTAGTGATTGATTTGATATATTTGTGAAAGTACATCATGTGCATTAGGGTGTCCCCCCACCCCCGTCCATCCCCTTCGGTTAAGTCAATTTATTTGCTTATCGAGGGTTTCTCCTTTTTCATCTGGAGACCCTCTTATGCCCCATCTTCTCCCTAGCATCCGCATCTTAGGGAGAACATATGCTTTTTTACTCTTTGTGACTGGCTAATCTCACTTAACATAATGTTTTCTAGTTGCATCCATTTCCCTGTAAATAACATGATTTTGTTCTTTATGGCTGAGTAAAATTCCATTGTGTACATATTGCATAGTTTTGTAATCCATTCATCTGTCGATGAACATCTTGGCTGTTTCCATAGTTTGGCAATTGTGAATTGTGCAGCTATAAACATAGATACACATGCATCCGTCTGATAGTTTGGTTTCCATTATTTTGGGTAGATACCCAGTAGAGGTATTGCTGGGTCATATGGTAGGTTCATTCCAATTTGTTTGAGGATCCTCCATACTGTTTTCCAAAGCAGTTGCACTAATTTGCAATCCCACCAACAATGTATTAGGGTTCCCACTTCTCCACACCCCCACCAGCATTTGTTGTTGTTCATGTTGTTGCCAATCTGATTGGAGTTAGGTGAAATCTCAAGGTAGTTTTGATTTGCATCTCTCTGACTGCTAATGATGTGGAACATTTCCTCGTACATTGATTGGCCATTTGTATTTCTTCTTTTGTGAAGTGTCTATTTAGATCCTTTGCCCATTTTTTGATTGGGTTGTTTGTTTTCTTAGCTGTGATTTTCTTGAGTTCTCTGTATATCCTAGATATTAGACCTCTATCAGAAGAATACTGGCAAAAATTTTCTCCCACTCTGTGTGCTCTCTGTTGAGGTTCTTGATAGTTTCCTTTGCTGTGCAGAAGCTCTTCAGTTTAATGCAATCCCATGTATTGATCTTCCTTTGAGTTGCTTATGCTTTTGGGGTCTTGTTGAGAAAGTTTTTACCTGTGCCTAAGTGTTGAAATATTGGGCCTATGCCCTCTTCAAATAGCTGCAAGGTCTCTGGCCTGACTTCCAGGTCTTTGATCCACCTGGAGTTGACTCTTGTGCAGTGTGAGAAAGTGGGGTTTATTTCCCTTTTTCTGAATATGGTTAACCAGTTTTGCCAACACCATTTGTTAAAGAGGTTATCTTTTTTCCAGTGTATATTTTTGGCTCCTTTGTCAAAAATTAGTTGACTGAAAGCACATGGGTCTCTTTCTGAGTCTTCTATTCTGCTCCATTGGTCTATGTGTCTGTTTTGGGGCCAATACCATGCTGTTTTTAATACTGTGGCTTTGTAGTAGAGTTTGAAGTCAGGTATTGTGATACCTCCTGCATGGTTCTTGTTGCTAAAACTACTTTGGCTATCCTGGGCTTTTTGTTGTTCCAAATGAATTTAAGGACTGGTTTTTCTATGTCCGTGAGGAGTGACATTGGTAATTTCATGGATATTGCAATGAATCTGTAAATCACTTTTGGGTGGATGGCCATTTTAATGATATTTATTCTGCCTATCCAAGAGCATGGTAGATCTTTCCATCTTCTAAGGTCTTCATCAATTCCTTTTTTCAACTTTTTGTAGTTTTCCTTAAAGAGGTCTTTTATCTCTTTGGTTAGGTTTATCCCTAAGTATTTTATTTTTCGGTGTGCTATTGTGAGTGGAATTGTTTTCTGGATTTCTTTTTCAGTGGATTTATGGTTGGCATACAGGAAAGCTTCTGATTTTTTTAAGATTGATTTTGTATCCAGACACTTTGCTGAATTTGTTGAACAGTTCCATAAGTTTTTTAGTTGAGTTTGTTGGGTCTTCTAAGTATAGTATCATGTCATCTGCAAAAAGGAATAGCTTTAGTTCTTCTTTCCCTATTTTTACTCCTTTGATTTCCTTCTCTTGACATTGATCCGGCTAGAGTCTCAAGTACTATATTGAACAGAAGAGGTGATAATCTCTTGTTCCTGTTTTTACTGGGAACTCTTGCAGTTTTTCTTCATTTAATATGTTGGCTGTGGGCCTATTGTATATTGCCTTTATGATGTCAAGGCACGTTCCTTCTATTCTGATTCTCTAAAGTGCTTTTAGCATGAATGGGTGTTGGATCTTGTCAAATGCTTTTTCAGCATCAATTGGGATGATCATGTGATTTTTGTCTTTGATTCTGTTTATGTGGTGAATTACATGGATTGTTTTTCATATGTTGAACCAACCTTGTATCCCTGGGATGAAAATGACTTGGTCATGGTGTATAATTTTCTTGATGTGGTTTTGAATACACATTGCTAGCATTTTGTTTAGCAGTTTTACATCTAAGTTCATCAATGATATAGGCCTATAGTTTTCTTTTCTTGAGCTGTCTTTATTTGGTTTCGGTATTAATGTGATGTTGGCTTCATAGAATGTGTTTGGGAGAGTTCCGTTTCTTTCTATTTCATGGAATAGCTTGAGGAGTATTGGGATTAGCTCTTCTATAAATGTTTTATAAAATTCACTTGGAAAACCATCTGGCCCTGGGTTTTTGTTTGATGGTAAACTCTTTATTGCTGTTTCTATCTCTTTGATTGCTAGTGGTCAGTTTAAGTTTTCTATATCTTCTCAATTTAGGAAGGTTGTATGTGTCTAGAAATTTGTCAATTTCTTCTAGATTTTCCATTTTGTTGGAGTATAGTTTTTCAAAATAGTTTCTGATGATCCTCTGTATTTCCATACTGTTGGTAGTAATATCATCTTTTTCATCTCTCATTTTGGCAATTTGTGTTGATTCTCTCTTTCTTTTGGTTAGGTTGGCCAATGGTTTATCTATTTTGTTTATTTTTTCAAGAAACCAGCTTTTGGTTTTGTTGATGTTCTGTATTATCTTTTTATTCTCTGCTTCATTAATTTCTGCTCTGATTTTCATAATTTCCTTTCTTCTACTAGCTTTGGGGTTGGACTATTCTTGTTTTTTTGAGTGCATTGAGCTGTGTCATTAGGTTATTTATTTGGTGATTTTCTGTTCTTCTTATGTGGGCAGTCAGTGTTATAAATTTTCCTCTTAGTACTGCCTTTAAAATATCCCATAGGTTTTGGTATGTTCTGTCTGTTTTCATTGGTTTCTAGGATTTTTTTTAAATTTCTCCCCTTACTTCTTCTATGACCTAATCCTCATTCAGCAATGGGGTATTCGTTCTCCATGTGTTTACATGGTTACTCGTGGTCTTCTTAGAGTTGATTTCTAGTTTCACTCCATTGTGGTCTGAAAAGATGTAGGGAATTATGTTACATTTTTCGAATTTGCCAGTGCTCACTTTGTGGCCCAGAATGTGGTCTATTTTGGAGAAGGTTCCATGTGCTGCTGAGAAAAATGAGAATTCAGCTGTAGTTAGGTGAAAGAGTCTATATGTGCCTAATAGGTCCATTTGGTTTATGGTATTCTTTAGGTCTGAGGCGTCTCTACTGACCTTTTGTTTAGAAGATCAGTCTAGAGATGTGAGAGGATTATTGAGGTCTCCCAGTATTAGTGTATTGGGATATATGTGTGTTTTTATATCATACAAAGTTTGTTTTATGAAAGTGGCTGCACCTATGTTTGGGGCATAGATGTTGATAATTTTTATTTCCTCTTGCTGGGTTGTTCCTTTTACTAGTAGAAAATGACCTGCTTTGTCTCTTCTGATAAGCTTAGGCTTGAAGTCTAATTTATCTGATATCATGGTTGCTACTCCTTCTTGTCTTCGAATTCCATTGGCATGGATTACCTTACTCCAGCCCTCACCTTTAGTTTGTGGGAATCTTTGCTTGTAAGATGTGTTTCTTGCAGGCAGTATATAGATGGATTCTGGGTTTTAATCCATTTTACTACCTTGTGCCTTTTTTGGGGGGAGTTGAGACCATTTATATTCAGTGTGATAATTAAGAGATGATTTTTAATTCCTAACATTTTGAGTTTTGACTTCTGTTTTTGGTGGTGTTTATTCTTTGCTTAGTTGTTTGCTTCCTGGAAATTATTGTTTCTCTGGTTCTGACGTTTACTTGTTAGTTCTTCTTTGTAGTTGATCTCTTTGAGTATTTTCTCTAGTGCTGGTTTGGAAGACATAAATTCTTTCAGTTTCTGTTTGTCATGGAAGATTTTTATATCCCTGTCAATTTTGAGAGAGAGTTTTTCTGGGTATGAGAATCTTGGCTGCAAGTTATTTTCTTTCAGAGTTTGGAATATGTTACTCCAGCCCCTCCTGATTTTCATGACTTGATTTGGGAGGTCTGGAGTGATTCTAATTGGTTTGCCTCTAAATGTTACTTGGCCTTTTACTTTTGTTGCCTTTAGAATTCTCACTTAGCTTCTACATTAGTCAACTTGATTATTATGTGGCGTGGTGAACCTCTTCTTTGGTCTTGTCTTGAGGGAGTTCTATATGTTTCCTTACCCGTGTGTCTACTTCTCTTTCTATGTTTGGAAAATTCTCTGATATTACTTCTTTGAAAAGATTGTTTATTCCGTAAGTTTCAACTTCTAATCCCTCTTCTATGCCTATTATTCCTACGTTAGCTCTTTTCAAATTGGCCCAGATCTCATTGATGTCCAATTCATTCTGTCAAATTTTTTTTCTAAATTGTGTACTATGGATTCATTTTTTGAATGGTCATCTTCTAAGAGTGATATTCTATTTTCCATGTGGTCTAATCTGTTTATCGTTTGTATTGATGCCTTCACTTCAGTTATTGTATCTTTCACATCCTTCACTTCCTTCAAGGCTTCTCTTTGATTCCTCTTCAAGGTGTCAGATTCTTTGTTTATTTGTTCTTTTCTTTCTTTCCAAATCTCCCTACATTCTTTTCAAAAATCCTGTATTGTTTCTAGTATTAAAGATCTGAATTGTTCTTCTGGTAATCTCTGCCATTCTGGGTTGGTGAGATCTGTTATTGAGGGGTTGTGGTGGCTCATTGTTCCTTTGCTATTTTTCCTTCCCATGGTTCCCCTGTTCTTAAATTTATATCTTTGCCGCTCTTGCAAGTTTTTGCATCTAATCTCTGCAGTGGGGGTTTAGAGGTGTCTGCTGGTAATATACAGGGACAGGTTGTGTTTAGTGGTAAGGGTTGGTTGAGAAGTCACAGTGATGAATGCAAGAATAGGGTAAAGTAGAGGCTATGGTCCAGTGGAATAAGAGGTTGAGTGTGTTGAGGTGATATATTGTAATGATTAGAGATGGTAGATATGTCGGGGGATTCTGGTAGTCAATGTAGAGTTCTGAGTGTGGTAGTATGAGATGGTCTTGATATGAGACAGGGAAAAAAGGAAAAAGAAAAGAGAGGAGGAAAAGTGTTGAGGAGAAGAATACAGATGGGAGAGAGGGAGGGAAGCTTGTAATAGGGATAAGGAGGAGATTCAACAAACTAAGCAAGAAATAACAAAACAACCAATCATCCAAACAAACATAAATAAATCAAGGCAATACAAAACTAAAACAGAGTTAAAAAACATAACACCAAAAAACAAAAAGCAACAACAAGAAACAAAAACAAAAACCCTCCTAGTTTGTAAATACAGAGCTTAAATTTTTGAGTATGTCTCTGGCATTTTTATTTGCTCTGTCAGTGCAGGCAGGGGTTCTGTTGATGCCTCTCCCACTGCAAGCTGGTGTCTCTAAGCTCTCCACGAGGCCTGTTTATGTTCCTCTCTCTGCCTTCACTGGTGGTAGGAGTGCAATCTAAATGCCGGGCATTACCAGGGTGCCTGGAAGTTCTCTATGCCCTATGTGTACTGGGTCCCTCCCACAGTTCTGCTCCTATCCAATTGCTAGGAGGGCGGGTGACTGAGTCTGTCCTTTGTATAAGGGTCTCTGCACCCCAGGGGTGCAATCCAACTTACAGATCCCTGCTGCTCTGGATCCAATGGGAGGGGTGAGCTGGGTTTCCTCACCGCAGGCTTAAGATGGTTGTCCCAGGTGTTCTTGATCACTGTTGATCCTGCGGGAATATGCCGCCTGATTAGGGTGTGGCGTTCCATAGTCACTTACTCTATCTCTGGTCCCTGGGGGCGCAGGAGGTCATTGGGGATCTTAGTGCTAATTGACCCCGCTCTGGGCAGCAAACAAGATGGCAGCTGTCAAGATGTCAAGATGGTGGCCGCCGGTTCGAGGAGTGCACACGCTGGCTCCTTTGTTCTCCCTGGGTTCTGTTCAGCTGCTTTTGTTGCTTTATTCAGTTTTGGGGTTTTTTGTTGTTTTGGTTTGGTTTTTTGTTTGTTTGTTTGTTTGTTTTTTCTGCTTTGCTTTTCTTCCCTTCTGTCAAGAAATTGTGTTTGCAGTAGTTCTGATTCAAGCTCTGCAGAGCAGTTGATCTGATCGCTGCTCTGGCTCTGGTGGGAGAGGTGAGCTGGAGTGGTCCCACGGGGGCTTACGTTTGTCATACCACGCCTTCCAGTCGCTGTGGAAGGTGCAGGGATCTGCCACCTGGTTAGGATGTGGAGTTCTGGAGTCGCTTACTACACATCTGAACACTGGGTCTGCACCTGTTTAGTGGACCCCCGTGTCAGGCTGGCTGCTGCGGCTCCGCGGCTTCATCTATTTCTTTTAATTGAGGAGTTAAGACTTTGACATTCAGTGTTATTATTGAGATATGATTTTTGTTTGTTTGTTTCCTGTCAGTTTTAGCTCTGTTTTCTGTTTGATGTAGTGTTATTTCTCCTTTTCGTAGTTGCCCATCTGGTGGAACTCACTCTTTCTCTGGTTCTGATATTTGCTTTTTTTTTTTTTTTTTCCTTCTTTGTGTTTTATTTCTTTAAGTATTTCCACTAGTACTGGCTTGGTAGTCATAAATTCTTTTACTTTCTTCTTGTCTTGGAACATTTTTGTTTCTCCATCAATTTTGAATGATATCTTTGCTTGGTATCACAGTCTTGGTTGGAAGTTGTTTTCTTTCAGGGTCTAAGGTACATCATACCAGCTCCTCCTGGCTTTCATGACTTGGGTTGAGAAATTTGGAGTGATTTTTATTGTTTTGCCCCTGAATGCCACCCATTCCTTTTTCTTACTGCTTTTAAGATTCTTTTTTTGGACTCCAGGTTAGTCATTTTGATTATTATGTGGCATGAGGAAGTCCTTTTTGATTTTGTCTTGATGGTGTTCTGAATGTCTCCTGTATATTGATGTCCAAGTCTTTTTTATGTTGGGGAAATTCTCTGAAGTTATTTCTCAGAAAAGGTTTCTAATACCTTTGGTTTGTGCTTTTAGACCTTCTTCAATGCCTGGTGTCTATAAGTTAGGAAGTTTCATATTGCCCCATATTTCTTGGATTTTCATTTTGTGTTGTTGGTATTGTCTTCTCTATATTGTTGACTCTGTTTTCAGTTTTGAATGAACTGTCTTCCAAGAGTGATACTCTGTTTTCCATGTGGTCTAGCCTGTGAGAAGTAATTTCTACTGTGGACTTTGATTCACTTATTGATTCCTTCATTTCACTCAGTCTCACTTTGGTTCTTTCTTAGGGCCTCACTTTCTCTATTGTACATTCTTTGAGACCTTTCATCATATTGAAGATCAAAATTCAGAATTCTCCTTCTGGCATTTCCTGCAGATTAGTATTGGTGATCTCCCTTGTTGTTGAGTTGTGGGAGTTTATTGTTTCTTCACTGTTCTTCATTCTCATATTTTAAGAGTTCTCAGGTTTGTATTTCTGTTGTCTTGGCATCTTCCTCCTCTTTGTGTGTGAGTCCTGTGTCTATTTGTTATCCCTTTATAATAAAGTCTATGCTGTGGGTATATATTTGCCTCTACCAATCTTTCTCATGTAATCAAATTTTAAGTTTGTCCCCCAGAACCTCCATAACTAAATATACTTCTTAGTGTAGGCAAACAGGAGTCCACCGTGTTCTCCATGCCCAAACTCCGTAAGGCCAGAGACTATGATGTTCTGTTCAGATACTACAGCCTGCTGGTTGGGATTCAATGACCCACAGACACCACCACTGCTCTGATTATTGTAAGCCAGTGAAACTTCGGAGTGCTGACCTCTGGTCTCTGTGGCCAGTGGGCTTAAGCTCAGCAAGGCCAGTGATTGCTATGTTCCAAGTTAGTGGCTCAAGTCACTGACCTTTGATGTTCCCTGGGAAACTGCCCCTGATCTGCTGGTTATGATCACATGTAGCACTGTCAGTCGCTGGCATACATGCATGATAGGTGCAAACTCCTGGTTGAGAAAGTTTTGAGTTCCCAGACTATAGCTGTGATCATGTGAACTCCTGGTGGCCCCTGGCCTCCCTGCTTTCAGGGCCCAAGCTCTGGCAGGGAGAGATTGTACAGTTCTAAGCATAGGGCTTAGGTGGCTTAGTTATTTAGCTACAAGGACACCACTGCTGTTCTGGGCAGCTGCAATCATGTGAGTCCTTGTTGGCCTCTGGCACTGGTGCTTATAGAGCTAAAACAAGGCCAGGGAGGAGTTTATAGTTTTCCAAGCAGTCTTCCTGCTGGTCGAGTTCCAAGTCTCAAAGCACCTGAAACACACTGTCTCCCTCTATTCTGCCATCTTTAATCTCTGGCATGGATTCTCCATAATCATGTTTTAAGGATATAAAAGTATAGGTGATTTCTGGGAGGGGTTTGATCTTCATTTAATTTAGGGTGTATCTTAGTTTAATATTAAAGAGAAACCACAAGTAAAAAATGTCGAAAGGAGCCAGGCATGGTGGTACACACTTGTAATCTCAGGACTTGGGAGGCTGAGACAGGAGGATCACAGGTTCATGGCCAGCCTCAGCTATTTAGTGAGGCCCTCCACAACTTAGTGAGACTCTGTTTCAAAATAAAGAATAACAAATAGGGATGGAGGTATAGCTCGTAGGTAGAATGCCCCTGAGTTCAATCCCCAGTACCACAAAAAATAAATTTCAAAATTAAGTGGAACCACATGAGACTAGATTTTAGGAAATGAAGGTAGAACTTGGAACTCTTCTCACCACTAACCCAGATCACACCACTTTGCTTAAAGGAAATACAAAATGTTTCTTTGCTGATTTGAAAAATGACTTACTCACCTGCATTCATTTTTATGTCTTTTTACTCAGACTTAAAACATAAACCAGATGCCATTTCCAGTCTGTGATTTCCTTGGGATATTTCATCCAGTTCTCAAAAGGTCCAGGAATTAACTCCAGGAATTAAGGAGACAGAAAGAAGCCAGTGCCCTCGGGTCAACAGAATACTCTCACAACTTTAAGGGCTGTACCCCAGCCTAGAGTTAGCCCAGATGGTTGCACATACCAGTGACTCAGACCATCGAACCTCTGTGCTGTCCCCTGCTGTTTGGGCAGCACTGGATCCCCATGCAGAAAGAAATGAGGATGAAATTGATATTCACACAATTGCTTTGAGAGCAGCTTCAAAAACCGCAGTGGTAAATATACATGACCCTGTGGGCGGTTTCTCATGTCCTTAGTATTTATTGGGTGGGGATGATGTAAAAACCATCATTTTAAGTAAGCAGCACCTCGGGACTCAAGTCTTCAGGGCAAAATAGACGTGTGCATTAACTCCAATAAAAGGGAAGTGAGGGTCCCACCTCCTCCACAAAGTAGAAGATGGTGTGGAAATCACATCCTGTGAGGCAGGATGGGAACACTGGTCACAGATGGTGAATGAGAGCTCTCTAGAATGGAAAAACATAAAAATTCCCAGGAGAAATGGCAAACTAGGGGTATGGATATAGAACACAGGGTGGATCTGGCAGGAGGGGAGGCTAACCAACAAGGAGCAGACTGAGCAGTACTGAGGAGAGGACCTGGATTTCATACTAGGAGCAGTAGGGAGCCACTGGAGCTTCTCAGGGAAGGTGTAGATATTCTGGAAGTGGAAGGGTCAAACTGGGGCAGAGAGCAGAGTGGAGCGCTGGTAGCAGTCCAAGTGACTGGTTCAATCTACTAGGCATGGCCTCCCCAGGCAAGTGACTCTCCCAGACTGTTTTGCCTGAATTCAAAAAGCTGCTCTGCCTTCCAGTTGACATTATAACTGAAGTTGTGGCAGTCCTATTTTCAACACAATCAGCAGAATCATACTTCCTTATATTTAGATAATAGGATCTCTGATGGACTCTAATTATGGTAGTTTTTCACCATCCATGGGATAAACTATTAGGGTCCCAGCTCCAAAATCTGGTATCTTGCAAGTTTTCTCAGAATTAAAAAGCTAAGGAAATTATGCTATTAAAACACTACATGTACTCACACTTACTTGAAGGGACCCTTGGAGGAAAAGTAGTGCCCGGTCTGGGTGAAGCTCCAGGCTGGTGTCCCCAGGACCCAATTCATAGGTTGCATAGTATTCTACTGTCTGACTACAACAAAACGCATTATTCAGGGACTCCCTCTATCTACCTATCCACACATATACATGTATATATTTTATAAAGAAAGCATGTTTTAAAATACTGAATTTGAGAGATTACAAATATACTTTTATGCTGATAGCATTTGCATCAGCATTTTGTCTTATAATTCAATGCTTTCTGATTTTTTATTTATTTATTTTTATTTTTTTGTGGTACTGGGTATTGAACTCAGGGGCATTCTATCTTCGAGCTATACCTCCAGCCCTATTTTTTTTATTCTTTATTTTGAAACCGGGTCTCACTAAGTTGTGGAGTGCCTCACTAGGTAGCTGAGGCTGGCCACGAACCCAGATCCTCTGGTCTCAGCCTCCCAAATGCTGGCTTTCTGATTATTTTAATCACTGTAAAGATAGTGATGGAATTAAAGAGACAATAAAAATGTCTACAATGAAAAGGAACACAGATCTTTGCCAAAACAAAGCATGATAAACCAACGCTATTACTGACAGAAAGTGCATCTTTCTGTGTGTGTACTGGAGATATTGACAATCAGTAACACTTAAACATAAAATATTCCTTATTTATACCTCTGAGACAGAGGATTGTGATGTCTTTGGGTTAGAAGCCCAATGCTGCATGGCAAGAAGTCATGTAACTACTCTAAAAGGGTCAACTGTGCCCTCAAACATGTGTTGCTGTTTGAGGAAACATCATGGAAACTGCCTTAGAGCTTTTCACATCATCAATCAAGAAAATCATTACAATCTGTTCCACAACAGGAAGAATGAAGGAATACTAGGTGTTATTGGTAATGTAGCATAGATTTTTTCCAGCCACCTCCCTAGATTTTATTCTTGACTATTGGAAGCAGACAGCTTCATACATGAATTTGTTATGCAATTGACTCGAAAAAGAACAGAAGTAACATCAACAGAAAGAAGGTAACACATATTTTGGCCAGAGCTTGGTGACACAGAGACATCTCAACATCTATCTGATACAGAGGATCTGAAAGGAGCTAAGAGATGTCCAACTACAGTACAGTACAGACCTATGCAAATGGTAGGAGATCTTGTTTCCAGGACTTTGGCAGAATTCTAGAAGTTTCCAATGATTTTTCTGGACCTATTAACTTTTATTCCATTCTGTATGTTTTCCCATGAAGCTTTCCAATGAGATTCTTTGTAAAGGAAAAGGTCCGGAATTCCTGGCACATTAGAAGCAGAAACATTTGTACTTATTTGTATTTACTCTCCTCCAAGATCCACCACCGAGATAAACAACAGAATGTACAATAGAGACAACATAAAGCGACTCTGGGAGCAAGCTGCCCTTGTGGCAGTAACAGAGGGAAGTTCTACCCAATAAAGAACACAAGGGTCCAATTTGAAGGACTTCAGAGAGGGCGAGTGGGAAGTCTTGAACTGTAAGTGAATGAGGCATTAGTGAAGGTGGGCGTAGTGGAAAGAAGTTGTGGCACTGGGGTGTGTCCTCATAGGGGATATTGGGATCTTGGCCTCTTTATCTCTGCTTCTCAGTCTCCCTGAGGTGAGCTGCTCTGCTCCACCTTTCACAGCCTGCCCCAATGCCCTGCATCACCACAGGCCCCCAGACAATGAATCCAACCAGTCATGGATTGAAATCTCTGAAACTGTGAGCCAAAATAATCATTTTCCTCCTTTATAGATGTGTAGCTCAGGTACCTGTCATACCAACAGAAAACCAGCTAACACAAACAATAAGTGTAAATGAGATTGGCCTTTCATAAAAGTGACATCATACTAAGGCAAAAATAAAATCAATTATTACTTAAAAATGTATTCTCAAAAAAAGGGAAACATACAAGCAAAGAATAAATATTAGATGTGATATATATTACAGGGATCTATCACAATAATCTCGTTCTTCAACAGATTCTATATCCATTCTTTCTGTTGTGTGTAGTTGCAAGCCAGCTGACTATGGGCTTCAGTAACTGACCAGTCCTGGGCTCAGTCATGTGACTAGCATTGGCCAATGAGATCTCAGCAGACAGGACACAAGCAGAGTCATAAATTTCATGTTTCTTTCTTGCACTTCTACAATTGCCAGGAGAAACACACACATATAACTACCTGTTGGCTTCAAGAATAGGATGAGAGACATGTGTAGTAAAGCCATCCTATGCTAACCTAATTGAACTCTTTCTACCAGCCCTCCCGATGCCCCAACTTTTGACAGGATAGATTAATATGTAGAAAGACACAGAAAAGAATAGCAATGTACAAAATTCCTTACAAGTGACATGATGTATTTAAAAGCAAGACACAAGGCTGCATGTTTACTGTCAGCCCTGTTTTTATTTCTTTTTCCTTTTTTGTCTTTTTATTATTATTTGTTGTTGTTGTTTTGTTTTGTTTTCAATACTAGGGATTGAACCCAGGGGACATTTTATCTCTGACCTACACCCCAACCCTTTTAAATTTTTTATTTTAAAACAGAGTCTCGCTAAGTTGCTAAAAGTCTCACTAAGCTCTCTAGGCTGGCCTGAAACTTGTCAGACTCCTAAGTACTGGGATTATAGGCATGTGCCACCATGTTCAGCCTCTTTTGATTTCTTATGTGTGCCTTCATGGGTCAGAAGACCCATTAATGGGTCATAAACTGATGTGCCAAAGGGTGATTTTGCCTAAGTAGTGGTACAACATACTCATAAATTTTCCATGCTTTTCTCATGTATAATAATGAGAATTCATTAGCTCAACAATAGAATCATATTTTTAAAATAAATTATGTGACAATTTTCCTTCACATTGTCATAGCTGAACCACCTTCCTAGACCGGACTTATTTGTTTAGAATTCAACTTTGGGAAAGTTTTCAAATGTCAAAGTATGGATGTTTGATTCAATAGGACCAGAGATCACTATGAAACAAAGCTTAGCTATTCATTCAAGGTGTCAAGAAAAAAGATGTGAAGTGTCTATTTAGGTCCTTTGCCCATTTTTTGATTGGGTTGTTTGCTCTCGTAGTTGAGATTTTCTTGAGTTCGTTGTATATACTAGTTATTAAACCTCTATCTGAAGTGTAGCTGGCATAAATTTTCTCCCACTCTGTAGGTTCTCTGTTGAGGTTCTTGATAGTTTCCTTTGCTTTGCAGAAGCTCTTCAGTTTCATGCAATCCCATGCATTGATCCTCCTTTGAGCTGCCTGTGCTTTTGGGGTCCTGTTGAGAAAGTTTTTACCTGTGCCTATGTGTTCAAGTGTTGGTCCTATGCCCTCTTCAAGTAGCTGCAA
>PVLC010037998.1:0-14995 GCA_004027655.1 Graphiurus murinus
CAGCCCTATTTTTTATTCTTTATTTTGAAACCGAGTCTCACTAAGTTGCGGAGTGCCTCACTAGGTAGCTGAGGCTGGCCGCGAACCCGGATCCTCCGGTCTCAGCCTCCCGAATGCTGGGATTACAAGCGTGCGCCACCACGCCCGGCTTGGAGTGTCCTCTTTTGAAAGGCAATCAACTATCAACTTTGAGAATGGCTTTTTTGCTGGGCATTGTGGCACACACCTGTAATCCCAGTACTTGGGAGGCTGGGATCGCAGGTTTGAGCCCAGTCTCAGTAACTTAGTGAGACCCTGTTTGGTTTCTGTGTTTCTTTGTTTTGTGGTACTGAGGATGGAAACCAGGGGCATCCTACCTCTGAGCCACACCTCAACCCTATGTTATTATTTTATTTCGAAACAGGGTCTCGCTAAGTTGTGGAGAGCCTCACGAAGTTGCTGAGGCTGGCCACAAACCTTCGATCTTCCTGTCTCAGCCTCCCAAGTACTGGGATTACAAGTGTGAGCTACCATGCCTTACTTGGTGAGATCCTATTTCAAAATAAAAAGTCAAAAGGGCTGGAGGTAGCTGAGAGGTAGAATGTCCCCTGGGTTTAATCCCCAATACCAAGAGAAAAGAAGAGAGAAATTGAACCCAGGATCTTGTGTGTGCTAAACTAGTG
This sequence comes from Graphiurus murinus, assembly GCA_004027655.1. Classification (NCBI taxonomy): domain Eukaryota; kingdom Metazoa; phylum Chordata; class Mammalia; order Rodentia; family Gliridae; genus Graphiurus; species Graphiurus murinus. Next base: position 663 of record PVLC010037998.1, read on the forward strand.
CTCTACTTCTGAGCTACACCCCCAGTTTCATCTTTTTGTGTATGTGCACATGTGATACTGAGGATTGAACCTGGGGGGGGGGGTTCCTACCTCCAAGCTATACCCCAAACCCTATTTCTTTTATTTATTTATTTATTTTGCGGTACTGGGGATTGAACTCAGGGGCATTCTACCTCCGAGCTATACCCCCAGCCCTATTTTGTATTCTTTATTTTGAAACCAGGTCTCACTAAGTTGCGGAGTGCCTCACTAGGTAGCTGAGGCTGGCCTCGAATCCAGATCCTCCGATCTCAGCCTCCCAAATGCTGGGATTACAAGCGCGCGCCACTATGTCCGGCTTATTTTTATTTTGAAACTGAGTCTTACTAAATTGATGAGAATCTCCCTACTTGCCGAGGCTGTCCTTGAACCTGCGACCCTCCTGTCTCAGCCTCCTAGGTGCAGGGATTATAGGCGTGTGCCACCACGCCCAGGTCCCAGTTTCATCTTTACAGCAACTGATAATTAGACCTGCCTGGGTCACACCTGGAGAAATTGGCAGAATGAATCAGATGTTTTGCCCAAGGTCATGCACCAAGCTCTGGTCAAAGGATCCAAGTCTACAGCCAGCTTTGTTTCTTCCTCATTTCAGTTAGGTGAAGGGATTAACCTCTTGGTAAAATAAACACTTGGTAATCCTTCCGTAATGTTAAAATTTACTGTTCTGCAGATGTTCCTGGACTTACAACGGGGTTACCTAAGGATAAACTCAGAGGGATGAACGCGCAGGAGGTTGAATGCATTTAAGGCACCTATTTATACGACGTCATAACTGAGCACCATAACACTCTGTCTACACCGTATTCTACCATGGCTTCCCTGGACCTTGATGCTGACTGGGAACTGTGGGGAGCTTCGGATCACTAGCCTAGGACAGAAAGGGTCAAAATTCCAAATTTGAAGTGTAGTTTCTACACTTTTGTAGAAACTACTTTTGTACCATTGCAGTGTCGAAAGCCAGTAAGTCCAGCCGTCATAAGCCAGGTGCCGCCTCTTTCAGTTTAGCAATCTTTCTGTTTATATTTGCCCTCCCCGAAAACCACATCAGATCGAAGGAGGTGTATAAAAAGCCGTGAAGAACATAGAGTGGTTTGGTATTACAATCACTCGAAAACCCTATTTCCTTATTTTGAAAAATGCTCTACAGCTCTCAACTTAAAAGGTCAATAAATTCTATTTTATTTTTGTCATACTGCAACAACATTAAGAGCCTTACAAAATTAATGACAGTGTGAAGAACTTTCAATTACTTTATGAGCTTGCTCTATTTCTTTTCTTTTCTTTCTTTCTTTTTTTTTTTTTTTTTTTTTTTTTTTTTTTTTGCGGTACTGGGGATTGAACTCAGAGGCATTCTACCTCCAAGCTATACCCCCAGTCCTATTTTTTATTCTTTATTTTGAAACCAAATCTCACTAAGTTTAGGAGTGCCTCACTAGGTAGCTGAGGCTGGCGGTGAACACAGATCCTCCGGTCTCAGACTCCTGAATGCTGGGATTAACAAGTGTGCGCCACCACGCCCGGCTCTGAACTTGCTCTGTTTCTAATGGACTGTTTAAAAACCTAAGGAAAATCTCTGTTAAGTGTTCACACTCACAAAACCTCCACTTTTTTAACCAGAAAGTTTTTTTTGGGGGGGGGGTTACTGGGGGTGGAACTCAGGGGCCCTCTATCTCCAGGCTACACTCCTAGCTCAATTTTATTTCTTATTTTGAAACAGGGACAGGCTAGGTTGATGAGGGTTTCACTACTTGCTGAGGCCTGGAACCTGGCATCCTCCTGTCTAAGCCCCCCCCAAGCACTGGAATTACAGGCATGTGCAACCATGCCTGGCTACCAGAAAGGTTTCTGAGTGGTAAATTCAGTGTACATCATAAGGCAACTTCTTGTTTTATTGCATGACAAAAAAAAAAATCACAGAGCAATAAAGTTGTTTGTTTTTTCAAAAAGTAGTGAAAAGTTAGGCATTGGTGGTTCATACTTGTAAGCCACCAGTATGGGAGGCTGAGACATTAGGATCACGGGTTTGAGGTTAGTCTCAGCAATTTAGCAAGATTCTCAGCAAATTAGCGAAACCCGGTTTTAAAAAAAAAAAAAATGAGCTGGGCATGGTGGCGTGCGCTTGTAATCCCAGTACTTGGAAGGCTGAGACAGGAAGATCACAGGTTCGCGGCCAGCCTCAGCTACTTAATGTGGCCCTCTGCAACTTAGTGAGACCATTTTCTTTTTTTCTTTTTTTTTTTTTGCGGTACTGAGGATTGAACTCAGGGACATTCTACCTCCGAGCTATACCCCCAGCCCTATTTTTTATTCTTTATTTTGAAACCGAGTCTCACTAAGTTGCGGAGTGCCTCACTAGGTAGCTGAGGCTGGCCTCGAACCTGGATTCTCCGGTCTCAGCCTCCCGAATGCTGGGATTACAAGCATGCGCTACCACGCCCGGCTGAGACCATTTTTCAAAATAAAGAATTAAACTAGGGCTGGGGGTATAGCTTGGAGGTAGAATGTCTCTGGAATCAATCTCTAGTACCACAAAAGTTAATAAACTAATTAGTTAATTAAAATAAATTAAAATTAAAAAATGAAAAGGGATGGGGTGTAGCTCAGAGGTAGAATGTCCCTGAGTTCCATTCCCAATACCATAAAAAACAATTCAATATAAGATATTTGAAGTTATAAGAATGGGCAAAGCCGGGCATGGTGGCGCACACTTGTAATCCCAGCATTCGGGAGGCTGAGACCGGAGGATCCGGGTTCCCGGTCAGCCTCAGCTACCTAGTGAGACACTCTGCAACTTAGTGAGACTCGGTTTCAAAATAAAGAATAAAAAATAGGGCTGGGGGTGTAGCTTGGAGGTAGAATGCCCCTGAGTTCAATCCCAGTACCGCAAAAAAAAAAAAAAAAAAAAAAAAAGAATGGGCAGGGCACTAGGAGAGGTGGTTCAGTGACAATAATTAAATTAGGTAAGTGTGACCTGTCAGAGTTCAGCTACTTTTTTTTTTTTTTTTTGCGGTACTGGGGATTGAACCCAGGGGCATTCTACCTCCGAGCTACACCCCCAGCCCTTATTTTTATTCTTTATTTTGAAACGGGGTCTTAGTAAATTGTGGATTGCCTCATTAGGTAGCTGAGGCTGGCCTCGAACCCGATCCTCCGGTCTCGGCCTCCTGAATGCTGGGACTACAAGCGTGCGCCACCACGCCTGGCTACTTTTTTTTTTTTTTTATTCTTTTATTGGTGCACTACAGTCTTACACTCTCATATCATAATGTAGTAAACAGTGATAGTGGCCAGGCACCCAGTGCTCGGGGAGCCCCCTCCTTCGGCTACTCTTTGGATCAAAGCCGCACGCCCTTTGCTCTGGAAGCCAACTAAGCTATCTGGAGCCGTGTCCTTGAAGGTTCACAACTGAGCTCCAGCACTGATTCTGAATCATTACCTAGGGCCGTTTCAAAGCCTTTTCCCTAAACCTGGAACGCACAGGGAGTATCAGAATTTCCCTGCTGTTCCCCAACATCTAACATTTCTATTGCCAGGAAAAGCACTTGGGTGACAAGAGAGGGAGGCCCCCTCTGACCAAGTCAGAAGTCACCTGCTCTAGGTGGCTCATGCCAGTAATCACAGCTATGTGGGAACCCGAAGCAGGAGGATCCAGGTTCAACGCCAGCCTAGGCAACTTCTTGAGACACTGTCTCAAAAAAAAATAAATAAATAAATAAAATAAAATAAAAGGGCTGGGATGTAGCTCAGAGATAGAACTCCTCGAGGTTCAGTCCTCAGAGGTGGAGTTGAAAGAGACATCACCTGAAGCTATTCTTTATCTGGTCTTTTTTAGAGTAACACAGAAGGGTGTGACCAGGATCCCACCCCAAATCTTTCTCTCCACCTGTTACTGATTCCTCAAATTCCAGCATTACAAGAGGGTTTAACAGTGCCTTTGCTCTAAGACCTGTTTTACTTTTTCTTCCTTCCTTCCTTTCTTTGATCTCCCCTCCCCCCTTTGGTATTTGAGATTGAACCCAGGGGCATTCTACCTCCGAGCTATACCCCAGTCCTTTTAATTTTTTATTTTGAAACAGGGTAGCACCAAGTTATCAAAGGTCTCTCTTAAGTTGCTAAAGCTGGCCTCAGATCTGTAATCCTCTGGTCTCAGCCTCCCAGGTACTAAGATTAGCCTCCCAGGTACTAAGATTAGAGGTGTGTACCACAATTCCCAGATAAGATGTTGGTATCTTAATGGTGTACTTCTTCAAGGATTTGAAAATAAGTCTTTAGTATAGGCCGGAAGTAGTACACCTCTGGGTTTAATCCCCAGTACCAAAAAACAAACAAACAAACAAAAAAGGAGAAGTATTAGGACTTTTTTATTTTTAGCCAGGCGTGGTGGCACATACTTGTAATCCCAACATTTGGGAGGCTGAGACCTGAGGATCTGGGTTCATGGCCAGCCTCAGCTACCTAGTGAGGCACTCTGCAACTTAGTGAGACCCGGTTTCAAAATAAAGAATAAAAAATAGGGCTGGAGGTATAGTTCGAACGTAGAATGCCCCTGAGTTCAATCCCCAGTACCGAAAAAAGAAAAAAAAAAAGACAAAAAGACTTTTTATTTTTCTAGTGGTACTGGGGATTGAACCCAGGGGCATTCTGCCTCTGAGCTACACTGTTAGCCCTATTTTTTTTTTTTTTTTTTTGAAACAAGGTCTCACCAAATTGCAGAGGGCCTCACTAAATTGCTGAGGCTAGCGGCAAACCTGCAGTCCTCCTGTCTCAGCCTCCCAAGTAATTGCACTACAGGCTTGCGCCACCACGCCTGAAAAAAGTTTGGAGAGCCAGACTGGTGGCACACACTAGTAATCTCAGTCCTTGGGAGTCTGAGGCTGAGACAGGAGGATTCCAAGTTTGAGACCAGCCTCAGCAATTTACTGGAGACCCTCAGCAACTTAGCAAGACCCTGTTTCAAAAAAGAAAAAAGAAAAAGAAAGAAAGAAAGGCTGGGGTGCAGTTCAGAGGTAGAACACCCCTGGGCTCAAAAGCCCAACACTTCTTTGTGTTACTAGTTTGAGAACCTATAGCAGTTTTCCTGGGAAAAAACGTACCATGCACATGTTCATTCACGTTTTTACACAGGTCCTGCGGGTCATCTCACAGGATGCCCCCTGCAAGGTGGTTCTTGGCATTCCATCCGCTGTGAATCTTCAGCCTGCTGGCTCAGTCCCTTCTCCAGCTGAGATGACAGGTACACCCAGAACCCCCTCACGCCCCCCTTTTTTTTTTGCAGTACTGGGGATTGAACTCAGGGGCATTCTACCTCCGAGCTATACCCCCAGCCCTATTTTTTATTCTTTATTTTGAAACCGGGTCTCACTAAGTTGCGGAGTGCCTCACTAGGTAGCTGAGGCTGGCCTCAAACCTGCAATCCTCAGATCTCAGCCTCCCGAGTACTGGGATTACAAGCATGTGGCACCACGCCCGGCTCAGCTTAGTTCCTTTATGGGACACTTGCAGGGTGGTGGGGGCTTTGGGGTCAGTAGACAATTGCTGTTTACATGTAGAGATGACAGAGCCTGCCAGTGTCTTTGGGCAGCTGTTTACAATGACTCATTTTTATACATTTATTTAATTTTTATTCTTCATTCATTTGTTTTTTTTTGTTTGTTTGTTTGTTTAGCAAATACTGTGTACCAGGTGGTGCTATGCCAAACATTGAGGAGCTAGCAAATGGCACTGTCCTTGTCCCCAAGGGCCTTGGAGTTGACCAGGAGTAAAAGTCCATCTTGGGTGTGTGAGAATATAATTCGATCTTTTCTATCAAAGGAATAGCTTGACTTGAGCTCCATTTTGTAGAACCGCCATTGGGTTGCCTTGTGTGCGCTTGTACTTTCTGTAAAGGTGGCATTTCCTGGGAGTGGGAGCGCCAACCCCTCTGCCGGCATCCCCTTCAGCCAGTGGTGTAAAGATTGTGCAGCAGGCTCGCACCCACGGGAGTCAGCGCAGAAGCCCCCCAGCGCGGTGCTGAAAATAAAATACCCGGCAGCTGTATGCTCTGTTGCTCTTGTCTACCTAACTTTACTGGTGGTAAGATCCTTTTTTTTTTTTTTTTTTTGCAGCACTGGGGATTGAACTCAGGGCATTCTACCTCTGAGCTGTACACCCCTATACGCCATCACGCCTGGCTTATTTTTTATTTTGAAACAAGGTCTCACTAAGTTACAGCTGAGGCCTCATTAAATTGCTGAGGCTGGCCTCAAACCTGTGATCCTCCCGTCTCTGCTTCCCAAGTACTGGGATTACAGGTATATGCCACCATGCTCAGCCATTTTTTTTTTTTTTTTTTTTTTTTTTTTTTGAGTGCTGGGGATCAAACCCAGGGCCTCACACATGCTAGGCAAGTGCTCTAGCACTGAGCTACAACTCCAGTCCTGTTGTATTGTATTTTACTTTTTCTTTTGGTACTGGGGATGGAACCAAGGGGCATTCTACCTCTGAGGTACACCCCCAGCCCTATTTTTTATTCTTTATTTTGAAAGAGGGTCTCCCTAAGTTGCAGAGGGTCTCACTAAGTAGCTGAGGCTGGCCATGAACCTGGATCCTCCAGTCTCAGCCTCCCAAGTACTGGGATTACAAGCCCATACCACCACACCAGCTTTGTGTTGTATTTTTATTTATTTATTTATTTATTTATTTATTTATTTATTTATTTTTTCGGTACTGGGGATTGAACTCAGTGGCATTCTACCTCCGAGCTACACCCCCAGCCCTATTTTTTACTCTTTATTTTGAAACCGAGTCTCACTAAGTTGCGGGGTGCCTCTCTAGGTAGCTGAGGCTGGCCGCCAACCGGGATCCTCTGGTCTCAGCCTCCCAAATGCTGGGATTACAAGCCTGCACCACCACGCCCAGCTCTTGTGTTGTATTTTATGCATTTAAAAACATTACAAGCTGGGCATGGTGGCGCACACTTGTAATCCCAGCATTCCAGAGGCTGAGACCGGAGGATTGGTGTTCTCGGCCAGCCTCAGCTACCTTGAGGCCCTCTGCAACTTAGTGAGACCCTGTTTCAAAATAAAGAATAAAAAATAGGACTGGGGGTATAGCTTGGAGGTAGAATGCCCCTGAGTTCAATCCCCAGTACCACAATAAATAAATAAATAAATAAATAAATAAATAAATAAATAAATAAATACATTACAAACCATGTGTGGTGCTGGGGGTGGTGTCACACGCTTGTAACCGGAGGATCCAGGTTCGTGGCCAGCCTCAGCTGCCTAGTGAGGCACTCTGCAACTTAGTGAGACCCTGTTTCAAAATAAAGAATAAAAAATAGGGCTGGGGGTATAGCTCGGAGGTAGAATGCCCCTGAGTTCAATCCCCAGTACTGAAAAAGCAAAACAAAAACCGGTATGGTGGCTCATGCTTGTAATCCCAGAACTTGGGAGGCTGAGACAGAAGGATCACAGGCTACTTAGTGAGGCCCTCTTCAACTTAGACTCTGTTTCAAAATAAAGAATAAAAAATAGGGGTGTAGCTCAAAGGTAAAATGCCCCTGGGTTCCATCTCTAGTATCGGAAAAAAAAAAAAAAAATGACACCAGGCTGGACATCATGGTGCAGACATGTAATCCCAGAGACTCTGGAGGCTGAGGCAGGAGGATATGAATTGAAGGACAGCCTGAGCAGCTTAGCAAGACCTCGTCTCAAAAGAAGAGATAAAAGAACTAGCCAGCTGTGCTGAGACAGGAGGATGGCACCTTCAAGGCCAGCATAAGCAGTTTAGCCAGACCTTTTCAAAATAAAAACTGAATGCCTCTGGGTTTAATACAAAGGACCACAAAAAATAAATAAATAAAAATTACAAAAATTGCCGGGCATGGTAGCACACGCTTGTAATCCCAGTACTTGGGAGGCTGAGACTGGAGGATCGAAGATTTGCGGCCAGCCTCAGCTACTTAGTGAGGCCCTCTGTAACTCAGTGAGACCCTGTTTCAAAATAAAGAATAAAAATAGGGCTGGGGGTGTAGCTCAGAGGTAGAATGCACCTGGGTTCAGTCCTGTTCCACCAAAAAAAAAAAAAAAAAAAGAAAGAAATAAAAACAAGTGGGAGTGTAGCTCAGGGGCAGAGCACCCCTGGGTTCAATCCCCAGTACTTGAAAACAACAATAAAAGAAAACCACTAAACCAGGTGTGATGGCACAAGCCAGTAATTGGGAGACTCAGACAAGAGGACCACAGATTCAAGGCCATCCTCTGTGATTTAGTGAGACCCTGTTTCAAAAGAAATAAAATGGGCCAGGTATGGTGATGCACACCTGTAATCCCAGTACTTGGGAGGCTGAGACAGGAGGATGACAGGTTAGAGGACAGCCTCAGCTCCTCAGTGACACTTTCAGCAATGCAGGGAGATCCTGTTTCAAAAAAAAACCAAAAAAACAAAAAAAGGGCTGGGGTGTAGCCCTGAGGTAGAATGCCCCTGGGTTCAATCCCCAGTACCACAATAAATATGTAAGTTAGTTAATTACTTAATTAATTGGTAAATAAAATAGGGCGGGGGTATAACTTAGAGGTAGAATGCCCCTGGGTTCAATTCTCAGCACCAAAGAAACCCCCAAAAAACCACTTGGCTAGAGAGAAGTGCATAGGGTTTGCCAGACTGCCAGAGCGGTGCGTGTGGCGGAGGCCTTTAAGCATTCTGCTGGGAAGGGTTTGGAGTAGGCGAGTGTCCTGGGGGCTGTAGCATTTGGGGGAGTTTGCCCTGGTAGTTGGGTCCTTTAGGAGGGGGCGACGATATTCCAGGGGCTAGACAGCGAGGGGCCAGCAGCTCAGGAGCGGCACTGGGGCCTTCTCCCTGCTTGTAGACCTCTGCTGCTCCTGCTGCTGTGCCCCGCCTCCCCTGCTGCTCGCACTCTGGCCTCTCCCGCCGGCCTCCCCTGCCTCCTCTGCCCAGGGCTGTGCTCAGCACCCCAGCAGGCCTCACTCAGATCCGCCGTGCAAAGCCCCATGCAGACAATCGCCCCTTGTCCGGCAAATGGGCACGGGCCTCAGGATTGGCCGAGAGGGGGGTGGGGACGAGAGGAGAAGGAGGAGGATGCCCAGGGGAAGGGAGGACTGAGATTCCTGGAATTTCTGCCTCGGGAGCCAAAGTCCAAGCCGGAGAAGGCCAGTAAACAGAACTGGGGCACACACAGGACTTTGGTCTCAGGGCCCCAGGACACGGCGTGGGGGTGTTCTAGGGTGCCGGCTTTATCAGGCTTTGGGGCTCTGCGGGCTTGGAGCTCATAACGGACATTACTCCTCATTTACTCTTAGAAGCACCTCCCTCCTCCAGCCAGCCACCCAAATCTCACCCCAAGGCCAGGGGCCCAACGGTCTGGACAAAAACCATTAATCAGGGTCCAGCTCAAGGACTTTGTTTTTTTTTTATTTTTTTACTTTTTATGGTACTGGGATTGTACTCAGGGACATTCTACCTCTGAGCTACACCCCCAGTCCTTTTCATTTTTTGTTTTGAAATGGGGTCCCACTAGGTTGCTGACAGGAGGAGCCAGGAACACCAGAGTTCGAGGCCAGCCCCAGCCACTTAGAGTAAGACCTCGTTTCAAAATAAAAAATAAGAGAGCCAGGCATGGTGACACATGCTCATAATCCCAGTACTTGGGAGGCTGAGACAGGAGGATCGCAGGTTTGTGGCCAGTCTCAGCTATTTAGTAAGGCCCTCTGCAACTTAGTGAGACCCTGTTTCAAAATAAATAATAATAATAATGATAATAATAATCATAATCATAATCATAAATAGAAGCCAGGCGTGGTGGCGCACACTTGTAATCCCAGCATTTGGGAGACTGAGACCAGAGGATCCGGGTTCGCAGCCAGCCTCAGCTTCCTGGTGAGGCACTTTGCAACTTAGTGACACTCTGTTTCAAAATAAAGAATAAAAAATAGGGCTGGGGGTATAGCTCAGAGGTAGAATACCCCTGGGTTCAATCCCCAGTACTGCAAAAAACAAACAAACAAAACAGAGCTGATGGTGCAGCTCAGATATAGAACACTCCTGTGCAGACACACACACACACACACACACACACACACACACACACACACACACACACACACTGGCCTGGGGCACCTCGAGGTGGGGCCCGAGGGCCCCCTCCTCCTCAAGCACCCGCCCCTGCCCCTCAGGCCCTGCAGAGCCAGGCCTTGCTTACCAGCCGGGGCACAGAGCCCACTGCGCTGCTGCTGCCCAAACTCCAGCCCTAGCGCGCAGGAAGCCTGGGAGCGGGTCTGCACTGGGCAGGAGCAGCTTCCTGTAGCCAGGCGGCTGCAGACCTGTTAGCACGCAGGCGGTGGAGGAAAGGAAAGGGCCGGGGCCCCTGTGCCTCCCGCCAGCTCGTCCTCCCAGGGGGAGCAGGAACAGGCCGCGCCCACCTGTCCTTCTCCTCCAGTACCTGAGCACCATGACCCCAGTGGACCAATGTCCTGGAGTGACCAGCCGTGGCCATCTACATCCCTGGAAGAGAGCCAAGGTGACATTAGACATCCCCAAAGGGGACACAACACCACCCTGAAGGGGCCTGCCGGAAACTGAACTTGCACTGACCAAGCCTTGGAATCCATGACCCGACCGGTTCCTAGGAAGCTCGGGAAAGAGAAGAGCGTGGTGAACTACAGCACAGGCATGTAAGCCGCAAAGCACAGGTCAAAGTGTCTGGCTCCCTCTTTCTTTTTTTTTTTTTTTTTTTGCGGTACTGGGGATTGAACTCAGGGGCATTCTACCTCCAAGCTATACCCCCAGCCCTATTTTTTATTCTTTATTTTGAAACAGGGTCTCACTAAGTTGCGGAGTGCCTCATTAGGTAGCTGAGGCTGGCCTCAAACCTGGATCCTCCGGTCTTAGCCTCCCAAGTACTGGGATTAGATGAGTGCACCACCACACCCAGCTTTTTCTTTCTTTCTTTCTTTCTTTCTTTCTTTCTTTCTTTCTTTCTTTCTTTCTTTCTTTCTCTCTCTCTCTCTCCCTCCCTCCCTCCCTCCTTCCCTCCCTTCCTTCCTTCCTTTTTTAATTGTATTTATATGTTACTAGGGACATAGAAGCCAGGGGCATTCTACCTCTGAGCTACACCCCTAGCCTTTTTTATTTTTTGTTTTGAAACAGGGTCTTGCTAGGTTGCTGAGAATCTCACAACATTGCAATCCTCCTGTCTCAGCCTCCCAAGTACTAGGATTATGAGTGTGCACCACCATGCCCGGCTTACCCTGGATCTTTTTATTTTTATTATATTTTTGAAACAGGGTCTCATTATGTTGCTAAGGGCGTTGCTGAATTGCTAAGGCTGGCCTTGAACTTGAGATCCTCCTGTCTCAGCCTCCCAAGTACTAGGATTATGGGTGTGCACTACCATGCCCAGTTTGCCTGGCTGCTGCTGCTGCTGCTTCTTCTTCTTCTTCTTTTTTTTTTCTGTACTGGGGATTGAACTCAGGGGCATTCTACCTCCGAGCTATACCCCCAGCCCTATTTTTTATTCTTTATTTTGAAACAGGGTCTCACTAAATTGCGTGTGGAATGCCTCACTAAGCAGCTGAGGCTGGCCGTGAACTCCAGTCTCAGCCTCCCAAGTACTAGGATTACAAGCGTGCACCACCACGGCCGGCTTCAAACATTCTTGAATGTATCGTTCGGTGGCATCAGTACATTCACAGCGCACAGCACGAGCTGGTCTCCGTGCCAGGTGCTAATCTTGGATTGGACACGGGCCGGGGGTGTCGAGGACAGCGGGGAAGGACCCCATGCCTACCTCGGGTGTCCTTGAGGGTAGGATTATTAGGACTGAGAGAAAGCATGCCTCTTAGCTGTACAAATAGCTGATTGAGAAACAGGGAATGGGGGGGCACGGTAGGAGGGGTAAAGGTAAGAACTCACCTGGGGGCTTTGGAAATGGAACTCGCTCTTGCCAACCCCGGGGAGAGAAGCCTGGAGGGCACCGGGGACAAGGACCAGGCATTCCCGAACCAGAAACGCTAGATTTGAGGGCAGGCCGCCCCTGTAGCCCTCTAACCCAAAGAATCAAGGCACCCCCTTCAGGCCCCCAGGGAATTCTCGACACAGTAAGTAGCCAGGGCTTGCTTCTAGCTCTTGGAGAGGAAGAGGGGGTGCAGCAGGAGCTGTGCGTGCACTGCACCCTCGCCCAAGCCCGGGTTGAGGCCCAGCAGAGGAGCTGGGCGCGAAGGGCGCGCAGTGAGTCACCGGCTGGACGACGGAGTGGTCCTCGGCTCGGTCCTCGGCTGGGCCCACTTCTCATTCCAGGTGCATCCTTGCTCCCAACAGCCGAGTGAGTCACTGTGAGAGGAGGATTCGATTAACAAAGATTCAGGCAGGCTGCAGCTGAGGCCCAAGAGCAGGGCCGCCACGAGCCACAGTTGTTTGTCCCCGCTGCCAAAAGTCCTGACTGCCTCCTGTCTCATCCCTGGCGGCACCTCCCGGTGGCTAAGAACTGGTTGCAAATTTCCTTTTTAGTTCCCTTTTCTTCTTGAGGGTTAGATAGGATCCAGACCTGGAGAGAAGAGGTTAACCAAGCAAGAAAAAGTCAGAGGGTGTTTGTTATGGATTTGGGATCATGGGGTAGGATGCATCTTTCTTTTTTTGTGGTGCTGGGGATTGAACCCAGGGGCATTCTACCTCTGAGCTATATCCCCAGGCTTACTTTGTTTTTGCAGTACTGGGGATTGAACTCAGGGGCATTCCATCTCCGAGCTACACCCCCAGTCCTATTTTTTTATTCTTTATTTTGAAACCGGGTCTCGCTAAGTTGCGGAGTGCCTCACTAGGTAGCTGAAGCTGGCCTCGAACCCGGATCCTCCGGTCTCAGCCTCCCGAACGCTGGGATTACAAGCGTGCGCCACCACGCCCGGCTTGTGTCTGAGCTTTTAAAACGGATCATCATCTACTTTTTCAACAACAACAAAAACTATCTGAGGATAATCCCAGCATTTGGGAGGCTGAGACTAGAGGATCCGGGTTTGAGGCCAGCCTCAGCTACCTAGTGAGGCACTCTGCAACTTAGTGAGACCTTGTTTCAAAATAAAGAATTAAAAAAAAAAAAATAGGGCTGGGGGTATAGCTTGGAGGTAGAATGCCCCTGAGTTCAATTTCAATCCCCAGTACTGCAAAACAACAACAACAACTATCTGAGGATAAGGATGGGAGGTGGGAGAAAGGTCAGTACGTTTGAGAAGTGAAGAAGGTTAGCTACGAGCAGTGACACTCATCTCTAACCCCAGCATCTCAGGAAGCTGAGGCGGGGGGATCACAAGTTCAAGGCCAGCCTGAGCAATTTAGTGAGCCCCTGCCCAGCTCAGTGATAGAGCAATTGTCTGGCATGCATAAGGCCGTGGATTCAATCCCCAGCACTAAAAAACAAGCAAACAAAAGAAAGAAAATTTAGGGGCTCTGGTTAGGTTGGAAAAGGATCAAACTAATTCAATAAAGATGGGTGAAGCCATTTTTTTTTTTTTATGTGCTAAGCGTGGTGCCAGGCACGAGGGGAGATGTGGAGATCTCTGCGCCGTTATTGTTCACGAAACTTCAGAGCATCCGGGCACTTCCTGATGGCCACCGGGAATACCTGCACACAGACAGCTCAGATTTGTTTCCTTCTGAGTCATGGTTACTGTGTACCTGGCTAATGCCCCTAGTTAGGTGGGGCAATAAAACCCGTCATGATCCACCTGCTGTTGCATCGAAAGGCAATTGACACCTCTGCTGGAGGCTGCTGGCAGCAGGCCTGGGACAGTCGTGGCTGTGGGGACAAAGGCAGTCTGAGTGTAAACAGTGCCAGGTCGGGGGCAGGACTCCGTGCCTGGCGCTGCCCCGTCATCTGCCCTTGGCGTGTCCTTGAGAGGGCCCCCGCTGAGTGGGAATGATGGCAAAGCATTTGCTCAAAGCAGACACCCAAACCAGGCGTGCTAGTGCACGCCTGTAATCCCAGTACTTGGTAGGCCGAGACAGGAGGATCGCAGGATTGAGGCCAACTTTAGCAAATTAGCGAGACCCTGTTTCAAAATAAAAGCTCAAGCCGGGCGTGGTGGCGCACGCTTGTAATCCCAGCATTCGGGAGGCTGAGACCGGCGGATCCGGGTCCGAGGCCAGCCTCAGCTACCTAGTGAGGCACTCTGCAACTTAGTGAGACCCTGTTTCAAAAAAAAGAATAAAAAATAGGGCTGGGGGTATAGCTTGGAGGTAGAATGCCCCTGAGTTCGATCCTCAGTATTGCAAAAAAAAAAAAAAAAAAAAAAAAAAAAAAAAAA
>PVLC010037999.1:0-15010 GCA_004027655.1 Graphiurus murinus
TGTGTGTGTGTGTGTGGTATTGGGAATTGAACCCAAGTGTAGCCTACCCCTGAGCTACAGCCAGATTTTATTTTTTTACTTTGAAACAAGGTCTCACTAAGTTGTGGAGGCTGGCCTTGAACCTGTCATCCTCCCATCTCAGCCTGCCAAGTCCTAAGATTTCAGGCATGTGCCATAAATTTGAATTTTTGTGAAACAAATCTTGGTCAAGGAGTACTGATAGTTAAAGGAATTTGCTATTCTTTTTGAAACATAAGAGATTCTTCTGCAATATGAATATTTTTCCCTAATTACAGTAGCTTTTCCAATTATGATCAGTTAGTGAGTCTGCTTAAATCAGCCTGTATCTTCAGAAAAACAATTGGGATAGGGAAATATTCAAGCCAAACTATACTTTTGAAAAGATAGTTCAACATTAGGCTAAGAAACAAACTCCCAAGACCTGTAACAGATGTTAGTGCTGACTTACCTGAGCATATGAAAAATATTGATCCTCTGATTAGTATCTTTTTTTCATTATGCCAACATTTATATAAGTTCCTAGAAAAAGCATAGCCTTGAAATAGATTCATCAGATCAACTTATAGACAAAGAAATACAAATATTTATGGGAATTCATAATTCCTGAAAAGCTAATTTTGACTTAAAAAGCATTTTTGGAGCCCTGGCAGAAACAGAATAAGGCCAGTAGGAGTGAGGAGGTCTTGCCATTATCTACATGGTACTTTCCAATTTGTGCATTTATGTGTTTTCATTTCTAGCTAAATAAAAAAATAGTAATACATTTAGGTTTGGACTCTGAAAATGATCCACTAAGAGTCTTGGTCCAGTTTCTGCAATGACTATAATTTGTAAAAATCTACTAAGAATAGGATGTGATTATGTTGGTCTTCAGTCTGAGGAATTGTTTTAGCAGGAATTTTATATGCAAGACTAAATGCTGATCAACAGAGCATAATATTGTATTCTGAAGTATGCTGGAGAAAGCAAAATTAATTTTTTTCCCTTCTTTTCTCTCTCTCTCTCTCTCTCTTTTTTTTTTTTTTTCCTTCCCCTGAAATCTTCTGCCACAGCGACTGCATTTGCCTCCAGACTTGTCAGACACAGTGAGCCGCTCAAGCAAACAGGATCTGGCAGAATCCGCCAAGCTGCTGGGCCCAGGCTGTGGCACGATGGCCGGAGGCAAGAAGCACCTGGACTTCTAGGGATTCCTCCTTAGTCATTGCAGGCAGAATTATATGACACTCTAATTATGACTGGTAATAGCTTATGTAAATATTTTTCTTAATGATTTGACCCTCCAATCCTTGGAAAACACAGTTAGGATTACAAAATGGGGCCACCATTCCTCAATTTTTTTAACCAACTTTGTGTACAGAAATAGTACCACAGAAATACTTTTGTTTGAAATTTTCTTTTTGCTACATTTAGAGGAATTAATTTATTTTTAAATAAACAGGAAAAAAAGTCAAAAAAATTATGCCTTCCAGTGGTCATTAGTATACATGTACTAAGATCCTCAGTATTGTGGTAAAGCACATGTTACAGCGGGTAATATATAAAATGTTATGAAATTCATGTTTTTGAAAACAACTTCATATTTGAAAAAGTCACTTGCCTCCAAAAATGTTCTGGTTTTTTAAGAGAAAAATCTATTTACTAATATCTGAAGTGAATTTGCATTTATGTATCCTATTAAAGTCATGAAGCCAAAATACTATTTTGTGACTTAGACTCTATTAAAGATAATTAGTCTGCCATAATAGTTAATAAATATAAAGAATTTGAGTGGTAGAAAGCATAGAAAAAGAAGTTGATGGTCTTCTGTTTAGTAATCCTAAACAATTGAAGTCAGCACTATGAAATGATGTCAACAGACGTAATTCAAGATTGAAATTCAAAGTGACAGCCACATTAATGCTAGGATACCAGGGGGAAACACGTATGGAAGCTTGGCGAGAGATTTTTATAGTGTAGTTCTAAGACAAAGTGGAAAAGTGAGACTAACTCAGATTTCCACTGCATCACATAAACTCTTTGTTAATTATGAACATTGGGTGAGTATGTAAATTTCTAAACATACAAATATGTCCCTTGAGGAACATAGCATATTGAGCTGGTATTCATATAAAACACTACAATTTTGAATGATAGTTCCATATTCTCAAAGCTTTTGACAAATAATAGATAAAAGGTAAAAGTTAAAAAGTAACTTGCATATTTAAGTAAAGCATCTCAATTTTGTTAAAGACATTTAACATCCATTGGGAGAAACCCAATTTCCAAAATACATTTTCAAATATATTGGAATATTTTGAAGCAGTTATAACTAGCATTTGTGAGGAGTTTGCTTTTAATATACTACAAATTATACTTTATTTGCTCTTGACAACATTGTAGAAAACAAAGGCTAGATTTTTTAAACTGTCTAACCAATATGATGAATGTCAGTCACTTAAAAAAAAAAAAAACCACTGTAGCATAAACACACACTGTATACAGCTTTTATTCAGAATTAGAATAATTGAATCAATGACAGTGATTTGCCAGGATGTCAAATCTCTCCATCATATCCTGTCACTACCAGTTTATTTTTTGTGATCAAAATCAAAAAGACAACTATTTTGTCACCAGCTATCTCATTAGTACTAAAAAATCAGGTTTATTCTTCTTATTTTTTGGAATGTCTGGTTTATTTTTTTCATCTCTTTTAATTCTAAAGACATAAATTCTTCCCTACTTTCTTTTCAAAATAAAGTTTCAGAATTGATCTGTCAGTTAAAATTAAAGGGCTTTTATATTAAGCAAGGATTCTTTTAAGATTTAAAGTAACTTCAAAAAATCAATTTAATCCATAGATAATAAATAATATTGTACAGATACTCCATAAAAGCTCTGCTATGTCCTTTGAAAGCTTTCTGAATAAGCTGAATAAATTCAAATGAATATTTTAGTTGGGTTATTATTTTAATAACTCTAACCTTTTTCTTACCGTGTTGTGATTCATTTTACACACACACACAATGGAACAATTACATAGCATTTGACTCTGAAAAGGAAATGTGAGGTCATCAGATATGTAAATTGTTTGTCAAAATACTTAATAGATTTACTTCTCTAGCTCCATATCTATAAAATTAACAGCCAATTACTAGTTGATATATGCTTTGTAAATAGATAAATTCTATAAAAATTGAGTGTACATATTTGAATCCCTATTTTGTATATAAAAGAAACTTCTCAAACTCAGTAAAAGTGCGTTTTAAGCAGTAACAGTACCTGGGCTTCCCAAAAATTCAGGTCCAAGTGCCTGTTTTTTTCTGATTCACTAGACAGGCTTTGTAAAACTAAGCTACTGGAGAGGGATATATATATATATATATATATATATATATATATATATATATATATATATATATATATATTTTGTTTTCCTCTGATAAAAACCCATTCTAAAAGTGTATTTTTCTTTCTTCTGGAAATATTATGTGTTTCCTCCATTATCCTAATAACTTACTACATAAAAATATTGGTCTTCAAAAATGGTATTGTATGTATATACTACCTTCCTGATACACTGTGAAATACTCCATTAAACTATTTTTTTCAATTCCTAACTTGACTCAAAGATATAAATGCTTAAGAACAGTGCCAGCTGGGCGTGGTGGCGCACGCTTGTAATCCCAGCATTTGGGAGGCTGAGACTGGAAGATCTGGGTTCGCAGCCAGCTTCAGCTACCTAGTGAGGCCCTCTGCAACTTAGTGAGACCCTGTTTCAAAATAAAGAATAAAAAATAGGGCTGGGGGTATAGCTCGGAGGTAGAATGCCCCTGGGTTCCATCCTCAGTACCACAAAAAAAAAAACAGCGCCAAATATACTATCTGAAATGTCCTGATATCTTTTAAATGTTTCCAGTATATGAACTTCAAAATGTATGGTATTCATTTCTCACGCTAGATCTGCCTTTAACATGAGGTAAACATTTTGACTACCGCAGTCTGCTCAGGTACTGGGGTTCTAAGACTTTCTGAATTGCTTTCTAGTAGCCACCAGACAATATCTTCTTTTCTCTTTCTCTCTTCTATTCATTCTTTATCTCCACCTCCAGGATCTGCAAATACTAACACTAAACCAAACAAATATTTCAAAAGGAAAGAATGGTCTACAGTTAATGTCCTGTCTATCTTTTAATCTTAACGAACGAGATGCATACATACACATACAAAAGGGAACCCCTATTCATTTGTTTAACCCCATTGTTAGTGTCATTTCTAAGACATCATGTTGCTTTGCAAAGATAGTGATCAACAGCATCAAAATTAAGCATTGCTAACCCTAAGCACTTATACTTTGAACTTTAAAAACTGTGCAGTTTAGTCAGTCATGACTGAGGCCAAAAGAAAAAAGAGTCAAGCATATAGACCAAAAGAAAAAAAAAAAAGCCTTTTGAATCTTGTTAATATTAAGGCCCAAAACACAAAGAAATGAACAAAAGAATGTAAAATGTAGATACCATCCAGAGATGACATTCATATAATAAAGCTGAATCTTAAAATACTACTGGTAGAAATAGTCTTAAGAAAACTAGTTATGATTAAAGAGCAGGAAGAAATGGTTATGTGAGCCATATCTAGAAGCCAATGATTTATCATGTCAAAGTTAGTAAGCAAAGCTTTGGGTGAAAAAAGATATCCTTGAAAATGTGTTACAGTAAAAAGCACTTTTTACCTAGAGTTACTCAGCTCTAATCTGTTCACCTGGTTTCCCTAAGTCAAATTTGGAGAAAAATGTTAGTCTAGTAGTCCTATGTTTCAACTGAGGACATCACAAATACAGTCTTCATCTTAGAAAATGGTATCAAAACATCCCTGCAGGTTTCCTGTTGACAAATATATAAATATACCTATCAGTAAATAAATAAAGATAAATTATTACAACAATGAGGGAAAAGCCAACTCCCGGGCACTGCTACCACACAGACTCCATAATGCTGTTCCAGAGAGGGCCTAGAGCTCTGTTCAGAAGGCCAGCTCATCTCCCTAGGGTGTGGGCAGAAGGCAAGGCAGCCGTTCCCATCCTGCCGGACTAGAGGACTTCTGCAGCTGAGCAGCCGCTTCTTCAGACTAAACCAGGCTGTGCCACTGTGCCCTGGCAATCCCGACCCTCAGAGGACACGTATACGTGACACATGTGGGCCTGAGGCTCCCACTTCACTTGCCTTCTCCCACCCCCATTCCCCAAAGTCCATGTTCTCTACACACCAGAGCCATGAAGGCAACGGCCACCTGACCCTGGCCCAAATTATAGCCAGCTGGGGACTGTGCCTTCTTACAGGGAAGAAGCCAGCCAGCCAGCAGCTACAGCAGCACACACTCCTACAAATATGTCCCTTCTCTGACAGTTCCCTTGGCACGCATCCCTCAGGGAATGGAGGCTGCAGAAAGGAGGTAGAATTGTCTGCCCAGGCGACTACCAACAGGGCGTCAGTGCTGGCGTACAGTGCAAGCTGACATGGAATGAAACCACGTGCACACATACAAGAACCGCAGTCAACCTAGGAAGGTTTCTAAATGTGAAGCAACTCTGGTGGAATAAAATTATTAGTATGTAGCACACCAGAGAGATGAATCTCAATTATCTGTTCATAAGTAATTTCTTAACTCAAAAACAGTAGATGTTGAACTAGAAGGTTATGTTTAAACCCTCCAATTAACTTCTAGATTTCTGATCATTTGCCTTTAGGGATTTAAAAAACAAAAAGCAGAGTGCAATTCAGTGGAAGCATGTCTTTTTTTCCCCAGAGGTTTCTGCATGTGCAAGCATTTTAATCCAAACTGCCAGAACCCCCAGCCTTTGTACTGAAGTTTGCAGAAGAAAACTTATCTATATTGACTTATATGCTGCACAGAACAGACAGAAATCACAGTCTCAAACAGGCCTTTTTTTTTTTACCCCACAAAGGCTTATTTTTTTTTTTTTCCCATCCTTTGCTTGGGCTCAAGCACTCCTGCCCTGCGTGCCGCCACTTTAAACATGATCAGATCTGTGCTTCATTGCAAATAACAACTGACCAACAATGAGCCCTGCTTCATAGATTTGGGAATGTTTGGCTTAAGCTGCCAATGACTGAAGGCCTTTAACTCCCACCGGCCAGTCACAGTCCGCTTTGTTGTTGTCTGTTGATGTGTCTGTGCTCATTATTCCTTGACATGCAACATCCCCCCCTCCAGCCTCCAACCATCCACTACCACACAGAAAGCAAGATTCAAATGGAACAGCTGTAGTGGTTCAATGGGAAATGATGCCTCTTGTGCAAAGGGGAGGGAGACAGAAAAGGGAGAGAGCCTATCTGAGAAAGGCAACAGCTTTCAGAGTCTTATTTAAGAAATCTACTTGTGAATATACTTCAGTGAAATCATTGTTGAAATAGGCTGACAATGGAAATCTGCCCAGATTGAAAATGCCAGCACTAATTCAGAAAACAATTCCTAGTTAATAGCTTGTTGCATTTCAAATTATTTTTAGGCTTTGAAAGCTTTTGAATTAAATGTCTAATTGGGAAGTGTTACTATTTTGTATATATGTGGTGGGTATAAATGAGCACAAATCTACACAACTTTAAATGGAATTTTTTCTAATGCATTTCCAATTGACTCTATCTGTGAGAATTATTTAAGAATCATCAGAATGTAAAATGCAGTGTGTATGAAAGTAACCATTGGCTTAGAATGTTAATCTAAGATAAAACAAAATTTGTAACACCACACTATAAGGTTAAAAAGAAAATAGTATAATAAAGGAAATACAAAGGCTTTGGCATGGTTTTTACAATCAACAATGGTTAATTTTGATATGTAGTTGTGAACAACTTCAAAACACTTAAGTTTAAAACTCTTGCAAGCACTTTTAATTGATTAGGAATGAATTCTAGATGCACAAAATGATTGGACTGTGAACAGTAATACAACTCTTTATCTAAGAACAATTAACTTTTGCTGGCCAAAAAAAGAACGTATGATTGCATGAAAATGTGTATAAAACATCTATAGAGTATTCTTGTCAAATATAAATGAAATTAACTTTATTATAGAAATCATTCTGAGGATTTCTAGGGAAGACAAATACTTACATTTTGACATAAAACAAATTGGATTATATCGAAGACACACTCTACCTTTTAGCTATCAACTTTTTTCTTCCTTGAATTTATATCTTACCCTTTTTTGCACATAAACTTCATCTGTTAACAACCTTTGGAAAACCAACAGATATTTCTTACATAAATCTAGTGCATGTTGTTCCAGGTTTAATTGTATGCAAAGGAATGATACAAACTTGGAACTTCAGTCCATAAACTATGAACAGATGGGTAGAAGTACTCGATATATCTTGATAAAACTCTTAAATTCATGGCAAATCTTGTCGATCATGGTTTCCTTTTTTTTCTTTAAACAACTTCATGACCAACACAGATCAAACATCCATCCAGTCTACGTTGTTCTTTTTTTTTTTTTTTCCATTATAACATACAAATGCCCATTTACAAATAATACACCAAAATGAATAAAAGTTTGGATACCAAAATGAAGATTTGTTCCAACTGATATCGTGCCTTCTATATGCAAAGGTCCTTGTTTCAAGTCCATTCCTCGAGGGTCCAACACAGGACATAGTTGCAGAATGAAGTGCTTTTAAAAGCCATTTTTCTTTCTTTCCTGAACACCCAACTGTTGCGTCCACAAAGTCACTGACTGAATTAACACAATTTCCTTTTTTTTATTTTTTATTTATTTATTTTTTTTACTGTAATCTTGGCCAATATTGAGACATATCAGGTTCACTTCCGGGAACTTGAACTGGAACTGACACCCCAGGGGAAATGAGTCCTAGAAATGGATGAAAGAAATAGCCATGTAGATATTCTCTTCAAGAGACAGGCATGAACTATGAATTTCTTTAATACTTTTTAACATTTTTTTAAATATTAAAATATTTTTTTAAAAAATATTTCAACTGCTACACAAACAAAAGCAACACCTTGAAAAATTAGGCAACGGGTTGTTTATATATGCCTATTGACTCCCAAGCCCCCCACCCAAAAGAAAGGTAAAACCTCCATTTACACAAATATCTGGAACTTTACTGAGAAAACCATCTCTGCATATGAGTTGAGTGTGGTATTTCTATGTTGCAATGCAAGGCATGGAGGAGCTAAGAGATGAAGAAAGCTTCCAAAAAGCACTCACTGTACGGCCTAGTGGGCCCTCACTAAAGAGCCAAGGCTCCTAACCTATGCTCCAAACATTTACACTCAGGCCTTTTCTTCATACACAATTTCAGTGACCATATTCAGGAAAGACAGCTTTTTTTCTTCTATATGGTACCAAGTTACTAACTGGACTAACTGAACTTCCCTTTTCAGTCTGCTTTCCCCAGAGACAAAGGTAGCAAAGAGTTAAAGGTGCCTTTACACAAGGCCAGGAGGTTGCTCTTAAGTAAACCCTGAGAGCAGGGCAGGAGAGATTGGGAAGGATATCCCTGTGACCTGCGGAGCAGGGCTGCTCACCTGTGGAAGTGGTGCCGGAGGTGCCCATGGGCTGGCTGTTCATGTGTGTCTGCATGTGCGGCGGGGTGTAGGTGTCGTAACTCCGTCCGTTCACTGAAGGGCTGGTAGGCAGCATGCAGGAGTATGAAGAGGTCTGGCTGGGGACCGGGGGCTGTAGGGAGAAGGGCAAGCCTGCAGTTACTGAGAAACACACCTTGTGGCCATGTGCCCTGGCTTCCTCCCTGCCCCAGGAACCCTACCAAGGAATCTGGCACCTTCATGTAAAATCCTGGAATGCCATACTGATCTAAGGTTTCCACCGGCCATTGCCAAAGTCGCCTGCCTGTCAAACTTCTAAAGCACTGTAAGTGCAGACCACTGTCCAGCAAGACACATCCATAGGACTTCTATCCATTTTAACCTGTTACCTCTGCTTGTGTCTTTTGAAAACCTGTGGCATGAGGACTTCCATTAAACGCATCCCCTCTCCCTGCAAATCTAGATCTATTTGGTAATCCCAGTACTTGGGAGGCTAAGACCAGAGGATCTGGGTTCAAGGCCAGCCTGAGCTACTTAGTGAGGCCCTCTGCAACTTAGTGAGACCCTGTTTCAAAATAAAGAATAAAAAATAGGACTGGGGGTGTAGCTTGGAGGTAGAATGCCCCTAGGTTCAATCCTCAGTACTGCAAAAAAAAAAAAAAAAAAAAAAATCTAGATCTATTTGGGAACCCTGTGACCCTCAAATCCTGTATCTCAAGCTTTGGGACAGAGCAGAGGGAGGAGCTCTCTGTGATGTTTGGTATAGGAACCTTGGGGAATCTTTCACAGTTGGACTCGTGAGATTAAAGATTCTTTGAAGAAGCAAATCCCTGATGACTTCAGGTTAAAGTGGTCAGAAGTGTCAGTATAACCCATCTCCATCCTGAGAATTAACTTTGGCTTCCTAACAAACCCAAAAGCCCTGATTGTTTTATCTATGAAATTGTGTTGCTAGCTGGGCATGGTGGCACATACCTGTTCTCCCAGTACTTGGGAGGCTGAGACAGGAGGATCACAGGTTCATGGCCCACCTGGGCAACTTAATGAGGCCCTCAGCAACTTAGTGAGACCTTGTTTCAAAATAAAATATATTAAAAAAAAAATAGGTCTGAGGGTGTGACTTGGGGGAAGAATGTTCCTGGGTTCAATCCCCAGTATCACCCACCAAGCCCACACCCCTGCAAAAAAGTGTTGCTACCTTCTACATGCTCAGAATACTAGTGTTGATGAGATAACCCTCTCTCCTAACTAGATAAGAAATGTGCAGCATTGGAACAAAAGACCTCTTGAGCTTGGGAGTTATTTGAGGGCAGCAAACTTGGGATGACTTAACAGAAGCATAATGTCAGCCACAATGGAGATGATAGGACTTCTTGGCTCCATAAAGGGAAGAAATGCTGAACACTCCAAGAGCCACATTCTCAGAGAGCTCACATCAGAGAAGGTTCAGAGGAAGATACTCAACCTTTGCAACTCGTTCGAGGGTTTTGGCCAATAGGATGAACAGGCAGAAAGACTGGCCACCCCCACTCCAAAATTCAAAGCGCAGTTGCTTCTCAGCAGTAAAACTCCTGATCGCTTTGGTTGTCTTCAGGCTTTATAAACACATGTACTTTTTTTAATTATATGAGTTGCATAATTTTTAAAAGTTAGTGTTTGAAATAAATTGACCCTACAAACCAGTCTATATGTGAAAACAACCCTAATAGCAGCATGTATTTAGTTGTTTCTAATTGTTTTCTCATATCCACATTTTGTTGTCTTCACAGAAACCTGGATGTTGCTACAATACATGAAACTGAAGGAGACACTCTGTGGCCTTATTAAAGTCAGATAACTGCTAATGTCAAGTTCAAGGAGGCAAACAGGCCTTGAGGGCTCTGCCAGAATTTCAGCTTGCATTTGTTTCTAATTCCTGCAATCACTTCCTCTAGGCAACCTGACTTCTGGAAAATTCCAAGGCAGTTATAGTAACACCGACTAATGGGCTGTTAATCCCTTAATTTATGTCAATTGCACCATGGCCAATAATATCCAGATGCAATAAAAATAAGCATGTGAATAATTCCTCTGAAGTTGCTTATCTTGCTGTTCCTATATTAGTCTGAAGACTGTGAAATATTTATTTTGTTGTTATTTGGATTTGAAATCCAGGAAAAGATGTTCAGTGGAGAATAAATAATCTGTGTAACCCCAGAACTGTTTCCAGCAAGGGCTCATGCTGGCCAACCTCACACCATCAGGCATTTCTAATTGCTGCACAAACAGGAGACCTAGGAAAGCTGCTGTAGAAGGCCCACTATAAAAAAGTATTTTTTCCCCATCAAAAATCCATCCAGCAACAAAGGTCTCATGCAGCCCACCTGCCTTTCAACTTACATTATGAAGTGCTAACCTACTAGAGGGTCAGGCAATGTCGGGCCTGGTAAATATTTAGAACAGAATTAACAACAGGCGGAGAATACTACACCATGTGAACAGCACCAAGCTTTCCAAGCGACTAGGACTAGGAGTGCCACAAACTTGTCACATAAATTTATAGCCAAGATACACTAAACTTCCAGCAAATGCTTTCTATGACTTTTTTTTTTTTAATTTTAGGCATAGAGAAAACTAGTTTTTCCACCACATGAAATATACCTCACTGTGTAAATATGAATCCCATTCCTGATCCTTTTCTTTCTTCCTGGCCATAATATCATATATACCCTAAATAATGCCTAGAATGCATACACAGATTCTATTTATTAATATGAACGCATTTATATAAACCCAAATTACTATCTCCTAACGTGGCCACATTATTTCTGCTTTCTGGCACAAGGTTCACTGGTACCCAAAACAAGCTTCACTACCACCCAACGTTATCAAGCTAACAGGATGATAAAAGGCAGATTAACTTGACTGAACAGGTCGAGTGTTTTGCTTTTGTTTTTAAAGGCATGAATCAATCAATCAATCCACTAAAAGAGATTGGATTGACTGCTTGAGACTTGACTGGTCAAGCCGATCAGTGTCATGACAAAGGCTCCCAAGGGTGCAGACGCAGCTGATGAGCCTGCAGGCCCCGACCCATTCCTCGCCTCTGCCGGCCTCAGGGCAGGCAGCAGCCAGCCTCACTTACTTGCATAGGCAGGTTATTTGCCATGGTGAAGCTGGGCATGGGCGGCAGAGCGCTGTAGGTGTTGGTGAGGGCGGTGTCTGTTCGGCCCAACATAGAGCCAGATGTGAAGGAGGAAACTGCAGGGAGAAAGAAATAGCAGATCATCCTGGTGAGAGTCAAGCCCAAGGCAAGCAGGTTTAACATGCTTATCAGCAGTGTTAGTACTGCACATTACCAGGTGTGGTGGGTTGTGGTATTGGTTGGTAGACACTGGTACTGAAACTACTGCTGATAGGAATGTGACTAGGGGTGTTGCTGGCCTGTCTTCTCTGATTCCTCAGTTTTTCCTCTCTTCTCCATTTGGCCCTTCGATTAGAAAACCATACCTGAAAATTGGATGGAACAAGTTAGCCTGGTGCCCACTCCTGGCCCAACCCACCCTTGGCACTGCCGCCCTCCACACCCCGTATTTAGCACAGGGAGCTTGTAACTATGTATGTAAGTGAATGGCGCTCCTTGGAAGCACCTTTGAAAAGGTAAATGGTATGAATCATGAAGCGTGAAACCACACTGTCCTGAGTACCTGTATTCTTGCTTCAGGTAGATCTATTTTGGCTGCTAGTCTTTCCCGGGCAAACACATCTGGATAATGGGTTCTCTCAAACTCTGAAAGAGTAAGTTGATTTTATATGTTGTGCCAGAACTATGTAAAATGTGCAGACCCAGCCCTGGATCAAGCTGGTTCCCCATTCTCATCACCTCCAACCCATTTCCTGTAAAACACTTTGTCTCTGTTGACTGTACTTGGAAGGATTTCCCCACCCCAAGTTAAATTTTCTTTTTCTTTTCTTTTTTTTTTTTTGTTTGTTTGGTACTGGGGATTGAACTCAGGGGCATTCTACCTCCAAGCTATACCCCCAGCCCTATTTTTTATTCTTTATTTTGAAACCGGGTCTCACTAAGTTGCAGAGTGCCTCACTAAGTAGCTGAGGCTCGCTGCAAACCCAGATCCTCCTGTCTCAGCCTCCCAAATGCTGGGATTACAAGCGTGCACCACCATGCCCGGCTCCAAGTTAAATTTTCTTTGCAATGACATTTAATGACCTCTCTGTGGCCTGAAATAGCCAAATCATCATTTTTCCTTTATAATACAGACTTTTAGGATTTGCATTACTAGTACATGAAAAGAAGAAAGAACACACACACACACACACACACACACACACACACACACACACTGAAAAGATGCCGGGGGTGGGGGTGAGGAGAGAGAGAAAGAAAAAAGAAATCTTTTCAGTCCTCTATGCAAAAGGTCCTGGCTAAATTTAGCTCTCTTTACTAAGGATGTGGCATTTACTCTGAGTTACTGCTTCTCTACTTTGAAAAATCCCATCACCTTTCTCCAGGGCCTCAATCTGCTCTTGGGTAAAGGATGTTCTATTTCTTTGCAGCTTCCGCTTCAGCTGAAGTCGCATTTGAGCCTCGTCTGAATCTTCCCCGTTGGAACTGATGGAGTTGGTATTCTCTCCCCCTCCTTCCTGTTGCTGGCAGCCATCTGGAACAAAAAGAATAGGACAGTAAGAGAAATTTGGAATAACTTGGGGCTTCTGAAAGGGGCCTGGGTGCAGAGCTGGTGGTATTACGGAGACTTGAGCTGCCTTCCAAAGGAGGCCTAGTGTGGTCATAAACTCCAAGAACAGTGTATCCTGACAGTCTCAACCAAATGTTCCTAAGGTAACTGTCGGCTGCCTTTTAATAAATTACATTATCAACACTGGTTACTTGGCCATTTCCTCTTTCTCAGTGTTTTTATCCAGATGAGACCTGGCAATGATACACAAACTAAGTGACATTTCCTTGAATGATAAAATAAGCACCAAAGTTTCCAATCAGAACGAGTACCCCTGACTCCTCAAATGCCTCACCCGGCTCCCTTTCCCTCCAGAATGTATTTACCTATGGCTGTGTTGGGAAAATAGAAGAGTGATGTTCAAGATTTCAGCTGATCTATAATCAGTAATTCCTATCTAATCAATTAGATGTTGATAGGTTTGTAGAAAATGCTATTAAGAAACCAAACCAAGCTTGTAATCTTTTTAAAAAAATATTTATCTAGTTTTTATTTGAATTCTGCACAGTCAATTTCATTTTAAAGGTTGTGAATTTAGAAGTGCTCGCATTGTTCTGCAGTTTTATTCAACTATTGTATGAGTGCGCTTCGCCTTGACACCTATTACGAGCACAGCTGTAATTATATCATCACCAAGAACAGGCTATAATTGCTGAAAATGGAATTTTATATTTAGATAAAAGGACTGTCCATTCTTTGTAATGTGTTGCACCAGAGAAAAGTAAGATTTCTTTTAAATTTTTAACGTGTAATTTTAAAAAAGAAATAGTAGAGAGTTCACTAACTAGCTAAATATGCTATGCTGCAGCTGAGTCCTTGGCATATCATTTAAGTGGTACATTTTTAATTAGGGCATTTCCACCACTTTTAATGTAATTTCTATCATTAAACAGGGGAAAGTTTTATTGTTTTCCTTTGCTACTTGGAGGGCAAGATGTGTGCTTTGGGCTAGCTGTCTCTGCCCTGCACCTCCCAAGGCAGACCCTGGCTGTGCCTCTGGGGCCTCTGCAGCCTGGGACCTGGGTCTCGAGAACTAAGGACCCCAAAAGAACCAACAGGGGCTGCTCCCCTCCCAATCCTAGAAACTTGGCCAGTGCAGGGGTGGGGGTGGGGCTGGGAGGCCTTGGTGGGAATCGACTTGGCCAGGAATATCATTTATAACCAGGAGACAATAGGCAGTGCCTTCAAAGAGTTCAGGGAATTGTGACAGGATCTAGTGGGATCTTTTCAGGAACTTTGAAATGTTTTAAAACCCCAACTTTCTCCCCCATTTAAACAGGCGGATTCATCGGCACTGGCCACCATATGGGCCCTTGGAGATCTATTGAGATGACCACCAACACTTGAATAGAGAGGGGCTGCTTTTCAGCAGCGCACAATGCCCCGCAAGTAAGGGAAACTATTAAACTCCTGGGGCAGGAGCGTTGGCAAACTTTCGTGGGCAGAATTTTGAGGCCACAATGAGCACCGACAACAAAAGGATTCTCTTGAGGCGTGCAGCGGGCCACATTGTGTTACAAGAAGCCCAGTCAACAGACTTTTCAGCGAAGTGTGTTAACCCCTCTGCTCTGCTATCATTAATCACTGTCCGAAGAGCGGGCGCCTCGCTGCTATTTAGGGCGCTTGGCTGGGGGGATGGAGGCTGGATGGGGGGCCAGGGCAGGGGGTGGGACACAAGGAGGGTGGATGGGG
>PVLC010038000.1:0-15129 GCA_004027655.1 Graphiurus murinus
CTGAGCCTCCCAAATGCTGGGATTACAAGCGTGCGCCACCACGCCCGGCTATATTCTTTATTTTGAAACAGGGTCTTACTAAGTTGCGGAGTGCCTCACTAGGTAGCTGAGGCTGGCCGCGAACCCGGATCCTCCAGTCTCAGCCTCCCAAATGCTGGGATTACAAGTGTGCGCCACCATGCCCAGCTCCCAGACCTATTTTTTATTCTCTATTTTTGAAATAGGGTCTCACTAAGTTGCAGAGGGCCTCACTAAATAGCAGGGGCTGACTGCAAACCCACAATCCTCCTGTCTCAGCCTCCCGAGTACTGGGATTACAAACATGTCTCACCATGCCTGACTCTGTAATGGCTCTTAATAAATGTCTAGATCTAATTTGACTTTCAGAGTGCTCTATTTTATGTTTTGTTTTGTTTTCTGTTACACAGCTGGTGTTCTCTGTTTTAGCCACCCCTACTTTCTTGAGGGTTACTTGGATCTTCTGCGTTTATCTCTGAGGATTGAGATAAAATTGAGAGTTGAATTAACACTTTCGTCTTCTCAACTATATCATGTCTCTTTCTTTAAATCACAAATCCATACTTTGAGCCACAATGACCATCCTTGAGCCATATATATATTTGGTGGTACTGGAGATTGGACCCAGAGGTATTCTACCTCCGAGCTAAACCCCCAGCCTTATTTTTATTTTTATTTTGCAACAAGGTCTCACTAGGTTGATGAAAGTCTCACTATTTACTGAGGCTGCCCTCAAACCTGTGATCCTTCTGTCTCAGCCTCCCAAGTACTGAGATTACAAGTGTGTGCCACTACCATGCCTGGCTAATAAATATATTTAATTACTGTATTTGTATTTACATTCATGTAAATGGATTGCTTGCCTATGAAACTGTAAATTCTTATGAAAACACTTATGCAAGCCAGGCATGGTGGCGCACGCTTGTAATCCCAGTACTTGGGAGGCTGAGACAGGAGGATCGCAGGTTCTCAGCCAGCCTCAGCAACTTGTGAAGCTCTTCGCAACTTAATGAGATCCTGTTTCAAAATAAAGAATAAAAAATAGGGCTGGGGGTGTAGTTCATACCCCTGGGTTCAATCCCTAGTACTGCAAAAACAGCAACAACAGCCGGGCGTGGTGGCTCACGCTTGTAATCCCAGCATTCGGGAGGCTGAAACCAGAGGATCCGGGTTCGCGGCCAGCCTCAGCTACCTAGTGAGGCATTCTGCAACTTAGTGAGACTCGGTTTCAAAATAAAGAATAAAAAATAGGGCTGGGGGTATAGCTCGGAGGTAGAATGCCCCTGAGTTCAATCCCCAGTACCGCAAAAAAAAAAAAAAAAAAAAAAAAAAACCAGCAACAACAACAAAAACAAAATACTCGGTATTTTATTCTAGTACCTAAAGCAGTGTTAGAGAGTAGTTTGTAAGCATCTGTTGGCTAACAGATATCTCTTCTCCATCAAAGGTCTCCCAACATTTGATTCGTCCTCTGATGGGCATGAGTCTGGCATTGCAGTGCCATGTGAAGGAGCTAGCAACGTTGATTCGGATGAAAGATCTAGAGATACAGGACTACCAGGAGAGCGGGGCTACGCTGAGCCGAGGTGAGAGACATTCTGAGAGGAGTTGGTGGAGTGGTATAGGTAGTCTAGTACAAGGGTCTTAGAAAAGGGGAGACACATTTGCATTAGAAAAGTGTTTCTCCCAGCATGGGTGCTGGGCACCGATCAGAAACTGGAGACTGTGCGAGACAACACTTTTTTCTGCTTTGAGTGCCTGGCTGGAGCCCAAGTGGCCAATAGAAGCTATAACCGAGTCCAGACATGTCCTAGGAAATGACAAGGAGAGACTTTGGAAAGGGACCAGTAGCTATACAAAGTTGTACTAGGGTGATGTGGACTGGGGAGTTTAGGAAACTGCATAGCATCAACTTGAGAATAAAAATTCCATTGACCTTTGTCTTTGTGGTAGGAAAATCTCCTAGAGCAGATGCTGCCACTGAACTTGCCATCTGTTGCCAGTCACCCTCTCCTGTTTATCCATATTCTTTCAACCCTTCTTCTCCACCCAGGCTAGGCATCTCTGGATGCTGCATCTTTTTTTTTTTTTTTTTTTTTTTTTTTTTTTTTTTTTTTTTTTTTTTTTTTTTTTTTTTTTTTTTTTTTTTTTTTTTTTTTTTTTTTTTTTTTTGTACTGGGCATTAAACCCAAGGGCATTGTGCCTCTAAGGTATACCACATCCCTTTTTATTTTGAAACAGGGTCTAGCTAAGTTGCTGAGGCTGGCCTCAAACCTGCAGCTTTCCTGTTTCAGCCTCCCAAGTCCTGGGATTACAAATGTGTATCACCATGCCCGGCTTGGATGCTGTATCTTTCTGCTCTTTTCCAAGAAGTCCTGGGCTCTTTTCCTCTCCATCTCCCAGGTAGGAAGGTCATCCTTACACTCATATTTCTTTTCTCTGCTCCTTTTTGTTATAGGTCGATTGAAGACTGAGCCATTTGAAGAGAATGCTTTTTTAGAACAATTTATGGCAGAGGTAGGGTATTTGTTCTTCCTTTCTCTTACAAATTTGAGTGCTCAAAGTGCTGGGGTGATGACTTGCCTTTTGGGTGTTAGGAGGCTTATATGGTTGGAAAACCCTCTGTCTGAAAAAGTTGCCTAGAGAAAGTCTGATAAAGTTTGAGATGTACCTAGGGAAGATGGGGAAGAGTGCAAAAGACAAAAGTGAGCCAATTAACATTTATGAAGCATCTCTGAGTACCTGGGGATTTCAGTTGGAGTCCTCTAGCCTTGGGAAGCTTGGTTGGCCAGTTGTTAGACGTTGAGATCTGGGTTGTGGAGTGGAAGGGTAGTCATTGTTACTTGTCCAGTCCCTTCAGCATCCAACAGTGGAGGAAGGTAAAAAGCTCAGGGCTACCATTTGGGGACTGTCTTGTGGGCACAGCAGGCTGTGGAAAATCACAGTGTTTATACAAGGAGACTGGCAAAGGAATGAATGGGGAGTAGATAATTGTGGCCTGTCAGAAGCTTCTGCCTGGGTTTCCCTTCTAAGGATTGAACTGGGCCAAGAGAAACATCTATTGAAGGCCAACGTGTAGGAGTATTAATAATAGTGACCTTTGATAATACCAGTCAATATTGATCTTTTTCTTCTTCAACTCTTCTGAGACTTGGTTATACAGCTACCACCTTAGTACTATTATTTGCCCCATTTTCTAATTATACATGTTACCCAGTTGGTACTTTACTATGTAAGTAAATAATGCTATTATGATATTGTAATATGTATAGATTATTAATATTTCTGTATTTTCCTGTAGGCTAATTATAAGCTTCTTGTGGGCAAGGTTTTTGCCCCATACCTCTTTTAGGCCTGAAATTAGCGCTTTCACAGGGCTAGGCATAAAGCAGGTGCTCTTGATTTGGGACCTTCTGTTCTCCCTTTGTGCATTTGATAGAGCTACAATACTTGGGATCCTAACACTAGAAGGGAGTGAGCTGAGAAGAAAATTGTGTCTTTCTAAGTTCTGAAACAGAGTAGGGATCAAGTTTTCGGGGGGAAAGAGAGACTCGTTTAACCTAAACTTGTGACAGAGAGAGATTTCCTAGGCCACTCTTTTTTCAGATGGCTTCTCCTGTCTCTAAGTTGGGGCATAAGGAGAAGTCAACATAGGTTCAGGCTGATACCTTCGTTACCTGTCTCAGCCCCTTAGTTAAGGGTGCAAGGCTAACTTTTAGCCCTCTCTCCTGATGTAGTATCTACATAACTATCCAGCCTGACTTCAGGACATTTGACTCTATGCTTTAGTCATATGGAATGACTTAATTTCCCTAAATACTATTTTCCCTTGCCTCTGTATCTTTGTATACATTCTTTATCTAGAATGCCCATCACCCTGGCCTTATCTGCCTCATAAACTTGTATTCATCTTTTAAGTGTCAGCTTCAGCTTCTTTGAGAGACTTTTTTGGACTTTCTTTATGAAAATAATTGCCAGGTGTGGTGGCACACGCTTGTAATCCCAGCATTCGGGAGGCTCAGACCAGAGGATCCAGGTTCCGAGGCCAGCCTCAGCTACCTAGTGAGGCAATCCACAACTTAGTGAGACTCGGTTTCAAAATAAAGAATAAAAAATAGGGCTGGGGGTATACCTCGGAGATAGAACACCCCTGAGTTCAATCCCCAGTACCGCAAAAAAAAAAAAAAAAGAAAAAAAGAAAAAGAAAATAATCATTCCCTGCTATTATAGTGCCTTGGTTTGTATCTCCATTTTATCCCTTATGACACTGTAATATACTATTTTTATATCTACCGGTCTACAGCTTTCTCCTACACTGATCTTTGGTCTCTTTGAGTGCAAGAACAGTGTCAAATGAGCTTCTGTATCACCAGCATAGACACTGTGTGCCTAGAAGTAGTAGGTTCTCAATAAGTTTGTGGATGAATATTTTCATAAATCTCTGCCAATGGGATTCTGTGAAAATTGTGGCAATGTGGCCTGTGGATAGATACAGTGTTGCTTGTTAGAGCTAAACTTAAGAGCTTCAATTATTCTCATGGTTTATTTTGTAGCTTTACACAAATCACTTCTCTCTGAGCCATTATTTTCTCATTTGTAAAATAGGAGGCTCACTTCTTTCATGCTACTGGGAAGGGCTCCATCCCTGTAGCGTTGATTGAGAAAGCTTGTAGAATGCACATGCTAGCCCAGGGAGAATGTTGGAACCAACTACTTCAAGAATTCTGGTTGCCTATATCCCAGTACTTGGGAGGCTGAGATAGGAGGACTAAAGTTTCAAGGACAGCCTCAGCAATGTTTCAAGACTCTCAGCAACCTAGCGTGACCCTGTTTCAAAAACAAAGAATAAAAAAAAGGAATAGGGGTATAGCCTGGAGGTAGAATGCCTGTCCCTGGGTTCAAAAAACAAAAACACCCCCCCCCAAACAAAAACTAACAACAACAACAAAACCCACAAGACTTCTTGTCCTCTAGGTTCTGGGTTGATCACGGCCAAACCTTATAGAAGTAGAATTTTATCATATACGGTATTGTACAGAGATAGGTATTTGTAGCTTTCCATTTTATAAATGAAGAAATTGAGCCTCAGGGAGGTTAAATGACTTATCTAAGGTCTATATATTTAGGACTTCCCACATTTCTTGATTCACAGTCTAAAAATTATCCCTATCTTGTTTCTCTACTTTAATTGGTTGTACACACCAGTTATGGGAGATAGAAGGATTAGGGTAAGGTAAATTCTTGTGACCTCTGGGGTCATTGCACTGTTTTCAGAGTGTCCTGGATAGCTGCTAGACTAGGTCTTCTACTGGGGCTGCAGAATTTCTTATGGCTCCTACATCTTTCTAGTTGCTATGCTTGCCTGGGGTCCTGCAAACAGGACACAGAAGGGTCATGGGGTCACCCCAGATTGAACTGAAAGGATGTGCCATCAAAATAAGCAACATGGGATAGGAAGATAAACAAACCAGGGAGAGAGCTTGGGATGCAGGCGCAGAGGGGCCAGGCCGATGTCAGAGGGCCATGCGGTCAGTGCTTGGGGTCACTTCTTCCTATTCTCATTGGAGCTGTTGCTGTGCCAGAGGCCACAGACAGAGAGCACAGGGGGCAGTAGGACAGGGAGAGTTCTAGCATTCTAAGGCTAGGAAAAATATTTAGGGATTGAATAGGGGGTCACTCCCCATAGTTGGTCCTTTTGCTTTTCTTTTCCCCCTACGAGCCT
Organism: Graphiurus murinus; assembly: GCA_004027655.1. Taxonomy (NCBI): domain Eukaryota; kingdom Metazoa; phylum Chordata; class Mammalia; order Rodentia; family Gliridae; genus Graphiurus; species Graphiurus murinus. The sequence continues at coordinate 5,741 of PVLC010038000.1, forward strand.
CTGATTTTTCATTTCCAGGGAACTCAAGGAGCCAATTGATAGCAGCCTGATAGAAGGGAAATACTGACAATGTCGATTCAAGTCATGTGGCATGGCTGCTGGCATGATCCTCATATAGGGGGAGATCTCTATATAGATCACGTCCCAGGACCAGAGCTGAGAGGCCCTTTAAGGAGTGGAAGAAAAGTCAAGGGATTGGGGACTGTTATAACAGGCATTAGACACTGTTAACGAGGAAGATTAGGATGAGGAGGCGGCCATAGCCCCCTCGCAGTCTAGTCCACTGGAGGGAGTTTCTTCCCCCAGCCCGGTCCATGGCCCCCCCTCTCCATCTGGTTGCTATCAGGCCATGCGGCTGCTGGCAGGCTCTTTATTTATTTATCCCAGTGTAATGGGGTGAGGAGGGAGCTGGCCTAAGGCTGGCATTCCGAGGCCTGGCCACTGAGCCACAGGCGGTTTGCATGGGTGTGTGAGTCACTGGGGCTGCATGCTGCTCAAACCAGACGCGGCCGGGCTCAGGGACAGCACGCAGCCCAAAATAGAGCCCCGCCCTCCGCAGCTGGCAACCTCTGGCTAGGAATCAGCCCTTAACACCAAAATCTGGGCAACTGCATGAAGTTGGCTTCCTCTGGGTGGGGGCCCTTAGCAGAGAGAGAGAGAGAGAGAGAGAGAGAGAGAGAGAGAGATATTAGGCAGTTCTCTCCTCTTGTCTGCATAGGAGGGTATTCAACATAGCAATCACTTCTGTTCCTATATTCTGAACGCCTTATAGGACTTAATCTGCTCAGTATAAGGTGTTGACCAAAAAGTCAGGGGGGCTGTAGTTAACATTGATTTGACTCAGTGTCCTAAATGTAGCCATGGTCATTGTCTCCTGTCTAGTTTTAGTTACTATCTTCATCCCTGTCTGGTTGCAGCCAGATGCTAGAGCAGATACTTCATGCTATTAATATATTTATTGCTGCTCTGTGAGGCTGGGGGTTATATGGAAGTCCCCCAGGGGAGATGGGAAGATCTTTAACTTGGAAATTGCTATGCTGTTAAGTTCATTCACAAAAGGTTCCAGTTGTTTTCTTTGGCTGGCTCTCCATGCTTTACCTGCCTCTTCAATGTTGTTTGTATCCAGAATCATGTCCTTGACCCCCTCACCCTTCACTCTCCTCTCTGGGCTGCCTCACCGGGACCTGAGAGTCAGTGTCACTGCTGTACTACCCAGTGCCAAATTTATACCTCCACTGTGCTTCAGGCCTGTATTTCTTTCTACATTCTTGACATTTCCACCTGGGTGTCCCTCATACATCACACCCTAAACATGTCTATAATGAATTATCTACTTCCCCAAATCTGTTTCTCTTCTCATATTCCTTATCTTGGAAAATTGGGAAAATAACCCTTCATTTTTCCAAGGTAGAAACTTTGGAGTCACCCACTTTTCTCTTTATCCTTATTTCCAAAACCTACCTTGGCAACTGTCTTTTGAGTGTCCTCTTTTTCTGTTGCAGCTTCCACGGTCTTGATTAGCCACTCCCTGCCCCCACCTGACCTTTTTGGCTCAACCCTGCAGCAGCCTCCTAACTTGTCTCCCCATCAGTCCTCTTCTCCTCCAGTTGTTGAACTTGCAGTTATGTCAGAGTGATGTCTTTGAAACAGAGCTCTGATTATGCCACTGTCTTGCTCAAAGCCTTTTAGTGGTTCCCAGTGGCCAACAAAGTTCAAACTCCTTGCATGCTGCAGAAGACCATTCATGATTTGGTCCTGCTCACCCCCTCAGCCTGATCTGTCACTCCACCATACCACCCCACGCTTCCCTTATCCTGAAGTGCTGACACTTCCTGCTTGTGGGTATGTTGACCCATTTGCCTGGTATTCTCTTTTCTCTTGTCTTGTTTGTGTCTTCAAGTCTTGTGTGGGCATCACACAAGACCCCTTTTGTGGGTCTTCCATGACAATTTTTCCTTCCCACAGTCTGCTCTCCTTCTTCCAGACATGGGTGTACTATCCTGCTGTTCCCACAGCCTCTTGCACACAACCTCTGCCAAAACATTTGTTATAGGGAAGATACAGATAGGAAGGGGAAGGATAGGGAGGCCTATCCATTGGGTTGGCCTATCCATTCCCATTTAGGCTTTTCCTTTATGATGCTTGTCAGTCCTTCTCCTGAATACACTTTATTTATTTATTTTATTTTATTTTATTTATTTTTTTTGCGGTACTGGGGGTTGAACTCCGGGGCATTCTACCTCCGAGCTATACCCCCAGCCCTATTTTTTATTCCTTATTTTGAAACCGGGTCTCACTAAGTTGCGGAGTGCCTCACTTAGGTAGCTGAGGCTGGCCGCGAACCCGGATCCTCCGGTCTCATATTTATTTATTTTAAATTTATTTTTGTGTGTGTGATACTGGGGATTGAATATCCAGTGGCATTCTACCTCCGAGCTGTACCCCACCCCCAGCTCTCTTTTATTTTTATTTTTATTCTTAAAGCAGGGTCTCACTGGGTTGATGAGTCTCTACTACTTCCTGAGGCTGTCCTTGAACCTGTGATCCTCCAGTCTCAGCCTCCCAAGACTGGGATTACAAGCATGTGCCACCACACCCATCTATGAATATACTTTATACTTAGCATGGCTTCCACAGTGTATACCTCTTCTGTTTTTCTTTCTACCTCATTGGTGATTCCTTCTCCCAATCTTTTACTGGCTCTTTCTCTCCCTCATCTCTAAACATTGGAGTGCCCTAGACTTAGTCCTTTGTGCTGTTATCTTTTTTCCCTCCCTTTCTTATTGATCTCAACTAATCCCATGGCTTTAAATACATTTTTGCTGATGAGTTCCCGCATTTAATCTTCATTTTAGACCTTATCCTAAAACTCCAGGCTGCCTGCTCAACATTTCCATGTGGAAGTCTAATAGACTTTTTTAATTTTATATTTTGTTTTATTTTATTTATTTATTTATTTATTTTTTTGTGTGTGGTATTGGGGATAGAACCCAGGGACATTCTACCTCAGAGCTATACCTCCAGCCCTATTTTTTTCTTTTATTTTGAAACAGGGTCTCACTAAGTTGCAGATGGCCTCACTGAGTTGCTGAGGCTGGCTGTGAATTTGTGATCCTCCTGCCTCAGCCTCCCAAATACTGGGATTACAAGTGTGTGCTGCCATGCCTGGCTCTAATAGACATTTTATTTTATTTCTTATTTATTTATTTATTTTGCGGTACTGGGGATTGAACTCAGGGGCATTCTACCTCCGAGCTACACCCCCAGCCCTATTTTTTTTTATTATTCTTTATTTTGAAACCGAGTCTCACTAAGTTGCGGAGTGCCTCACTAGGTAGCTGAGGCTGGCCTCGAACCCGGATCCTCCGGTCTCAGCCTCCCAAATACTCTAATAGACATTTTAAACTGAACATATACAAATCTAAACTTAGTCTTACCCCAAGTTGTCCACCAACCCAAGCCCTTCCTATCTAAGTTGGTGGAAACTTCATCCTTTCATCTGCTTAGGCCCAAACCCTTGGAATTTTTTTTTTTTTTTGAAACAGGGTCTCAATAAGTTGCTGACGCTGGCCTTGGACTTGTGATCCTCTTGTCTCAGCTTCCCACACACTGATATTCCCAAGTACATGTGTGCCACCATGCCTGGCTTTGGAGTTATTCTTGACTCCCATCCTTCTCTCACATTCTATATGCCGTCCATCAGGAACTCCTGTTTGCCCTACCTGAAAAAATATACCCATCATCTCACCTCCACTGCTACCACTGGCCTCCCCACCCTCATCTCTGACCTGCACTCTGGCAGCAGCCTCCTTACTGGGATCCCTGCTGCTACTCCAGGAATCTGGATGACTCTGGCTCACAGCCTCTCCTGAAGTTGCAGTCATGATGTCAGCTGGGAATGCAGTCATCATAAAGCCTGGAGAATCCACTTTCGAGCTCTCTCATGTGGCTTTGGGCAGGATGTACCATTTCTTTGCCACATAGCCTCTCCACAGGGCTGCTCACATGCCATGGCCTTGGCTTTGTCCAGAGCCAGCGATCCAAGAGGCAGACCAAGAAAGTGAGACTGAGACCAAATGGAGCTGCACTCTTTTTATAACCTAATTTCAAAAATGACATCTCATCACTATATTTCTGTATTCTCTTCATTAGAAGTGAGTCACTAGGTCCAGATCACACTTACAGGTCATTAAGCTCCACATTTTTTTTTTTCCTCTAAGGTATTAGATATTGTTCCCAAGGGCATTCTATCTCTGAGCCACACCCAAGCCTAATTTTATTTAATTAATTTTTTTTTCTGTACTGGAGATTGAACCCAGGGCCCCTATTTTTTATTCTTTATTTTTTAAACAGGGTATCACTAGGTTGCTGAGGGCCTCACTAAATTGTTGAGGCTGTCCTTGAACCTGTAATCCTCCTGTCTCAGCCTCCCAAGTAGTGGGATTACAAGCATGTGCCACCACACCCAGCTTAGTTTGTTTGTTTATTTATTTATTTATTTATTTATTTATTTATTTATTTATTTATTTATTTATTTGTGGTATGGAGGATTGAACCCAGGGGCATTCTACCTCTGAGCTGCACCCCCAGTACTATTTAATGTTTTTGTTTGTTTGTTTGTTTTTTGCGGTACCGGGGATTGAACTGAGGGCCATTCTACCTCCGAGCTACACCCCCAGCCCTATTTTTTATTCTTTATTTTGGAAGTAGGGTCTCACTAAGTTTCGTAGAGCCTCACAAAGTCACTGAGGCTGGCCGAGAACCCGGATCCTCCGGTCTCAGCCTCCCAAGTACTGGGATTACAAGTGTGCGCCACTGCGCCTGCCTCCCACTCTTCTTTATTTTCCCCATCTTATAAATAGGCCAGCAAATGATCATCTGTTGGTGGCATTAGACTTAGCCCTATATGTAAATAGGCCAGTAGTTTAGTTAGATTGCTATTTCTGCTACCTGCATTATTTCCTTGACACTTGGTTTCTGGGAGGTGGTCCCAACTTTGGGAAAAAGTATAAACTTTGGCTATTCTGTAATTGACGGATCCAAGAACCTTTTTTTTTTTCTTTTTTTCTTTGAGCCAGTGTAGAGATTACTTCCTCAAAACCCAAAGAAAAACCTAACAAAATCCTGGAAAGAAAATTAGTCAAGAGCCACAAGGGCTCTACATCCACAATTAGAGGGGCTGCCCCTTTACAGTGTACTTCCTGTTAGTGTGTAGAGGAAGGCATGGACTTGGGGGATTTTTTTTTTCAGTACCCTTCATGGGCACACGCTTGTAATCCCAGTACTTGGGAGGCTGAGACAGGAGGATCACAGGTCTGCAGCCAGCCTCAGCTACTTACTGAGGCCCTCCACAACTTAGTGAGACCCTCAAAATAAAGAATAAAAAGTAGGGCTGGGGATGTAGCTTGGAGGTAGAATGTCCCTGGGTTCAATCCCCAGTACCCTCCCCCCAAAAAAAGAGTAGATGAGGATTAGTAGAAAACGAATTTAGTAAAGTAATAATGAGGCTAAATTGTAGGGTCCTTAAATGCTGAGTTGAAGAATTGGTATGTTATCTGAAGGTGTTTCTTAGATATTTTCTTTCTGTAATATATTTATTTGCCCATTTCATTCCTGATACTAACATGCCATTACATGCATCACTTCTCAAACAGGGACACATTTAGGGAGGAGTTAGGGCACTTCTTTGCAGTTATTAATTACTGTGACAGACAGTGGGAAGTCATTGAAAGTTTCAACTGGAGAAATGACATATGAAGGTGATCTTTTAGGAGGGGCAGGCTGTCAGTGGTATGCCTGTGTGATCTGAAGAATAGTGGTGCCATTGACAGACTGGAAAAATCATGGGTGGGGCCCAATTAAGTCTAATCTTGGGCACATAAAGGAATGGTTTTCTTTGCTTCAAACACAAATCCACCAGTATTTGTACTCTGGAATGAAAATCATCTCTGGGGTAGGAGGAGAGGGATGGCTGCACATGTTTCTCATCTATATTTCTTCTGACTTTTTGCCTTCTCTTTGGGGTTTTTCTCGCTGTGATTCCTATAGAAGCCCAGCTACCAGGGGCCACCACTTCTTTTCTTTTTGGCCAAAGAATAGATAAAAAGGCCTCTTTATTTTCCTTTTACAAAGCTTTATAAGGGCTTATGCTTTCAATAAAAAATTAATACAATTTTGAAGGGAAATAAAAAGGAAATCAATATAGAAAATACAAATGGGCCCGGGCATGGTGGCACACTCCCAGTACTTGGGAGGTCAAGACAGGAGGATCACAAGTTCAAGACCAGTCTCAGCAACTTAGTGGGACCTTGTTTCAAAGCAAAAAATAATAAGGGCTGGAGGTGTATCTTTTTTTTTGCGGTACTGGGGATTGAACTCAGGGGCATTCTACCTCCAAGCTATACCCCCAGCCCTATTTTTTATTCTTTATTTTGCAACTGAGTCTCACTAAGTTGCGGAGTGCCTCACTAGGTAGCTGAGGCTGGCTGTGAACCTGGATCCTCCAGTCTCAGCCTCCCAAATGCTGGGATTACAAGTGTGCGCCACCACATCTGGCTTGGAGGTGTATCTTGGAGGTAGAATACCCCTGGGTTCAATCCTAGTACCAAAAAAAAAAAAAAAAACAAATGGGACAAAAGTACCCATTTCTGAAGGTTGAGTTTCTAATTTTAAGAATCTCAGCTGGGCGTGGTGGCGCACGCTTGTAATCCCAGCATTCGGGAGGCTGAGACCGGAGGATCCGGGTTCACAGCCAGCCTCAGCTACCTAGTGAGGCACTCCACAATCCCCAGTACTGCAAACAACAACAACAACAACAACAACAACATCAAAAAGAATTAATATTTCTGACAAATTTCTCATTGATGCTGGTGTTACTGGTCTGGGATAATCAGTAAACTACTGCTGTAAGGCATTATACACACGTTAGGTATTAGAAGTAGTAATATAAACTCAAGGCACAATTTCTGGAGATTGAACCCAGGGGCACTTTACCTCTGGGTACATCCCTAGCCCTCTTTTTATTTTATTTTGAAACAGGATCAGCTGGGCATGGTGACCCATGCTTGTAATTCCAGTACTTGAGAGGCTGAGACAGGAGGATTGCAGGTTCAAAGACAGCCCCAGCAACTTAGTGAGGCCCTCTGCAACTTAGACCCTGTTTCAAAATTAAAAAAAATAAAAAATAGGGCTGGAGGTGTAGCTAGCTTGGAGGTAGAATTCCCCTGGGTTCAATCCTCAGTGCTAGAGAGAGAGAGAGCACGAGAGCGAGAGCGAGAGCGAGAGCGAGAGAGAGAGAGAGAGAGAGAGAGAGAGAGAGGGAGGGAGGGCGGGCGAGCGCTAAGTTGCTGTGGCTGGTCGCGCATGAACCTGTAATTCTCCTGTCTCAGCCTCCCAAGCACTGGGGTTTACAAGCATGCACCACCATGCCCAACTTAAGTTATATCTTTTCATCTTTACAACACACTTAGGAGTAAGGTGACATTCGCTTCATTTCAAAGATAAAGAAGCAGTCGCACAGGGGTGAAGTAAATTGCTTAAGGCCAGTCAGCTGATTTATTCATATTTTTTCCTCCTCTCACATCCTGTGCTCTTTCTGTCACCAAAGAGGGCGATCCACACACAGGAGAGACCAAGGAGAATGGGTGACCGACAATAGAAAGAGCACTAGGCAACTCTTGATCTTGGGCAGTCTCTGCAGACTGCAGGCAGTTGAAGAAGGATCGATTGATTAGGCATTGGCAACCATGAGTGTAGAACCCTCATCAGAGAAGTTACAACAAAAGAAGTGAGAGACAGCTGGAGAGCCTGAAGTGGCTTAACCCAGTAAGATGTCGGGAAGACACATACATGTTTGAAGGCAAAGGAGAGGTGAAGGGTGCTGGTGAAGAGGCGGGGCAGTGAGAGCAGGGATCAGACTTGCAAAGTGAAAGGGTTCATCCTTCCTCTGGGACCTGTGGATGGCGTGGAAGGATAGGTGATAGTTTGAAGATAGATATTTGATTCTGTACACTTTCTGCCTCTTTCCCTAAAAAGATATGATCTTCTCACCCAAGGAGTTAAAAGTCCTTTCCAAGGGCATTCAGTTCCTCTTACTTAAAAAGAGGGACATGCATGAGGCCCTGGATTTGATCCCCAGTATGGGGTGGGGTGAGGAACAGATGATTACATGACTTTTCTGTTAAGACAGAAATAGTGAAATGGACAGGAGCAAAAGTACAAGCTATATTCTTTTCTTCTTCTGAACTCCATCTCTTTGTATCTTTCCTGTGTCATGTTTGTCTTGTATTATAAGACTTTCTATGTTTATTTCCCGTTAGCTTATACAGTCCTTTACAGGAGAATGGTCTCCCTCCCTCCGTCCCTTCCTCCCTCCTCTCTTCCTTCTGGATTGAACTTCGGGGTGCTCTACCACTGAGCTACATCCTCAGCCCTTTTTATTTTTTTATTTTGAGACAGTATCTTGCTAAGTTGCTCAGGTTGGCCTCAAATTTATGATCCTCTTGCCTCAGATTCTGGGATTACAGGTGTGGGCCCTGCACCTTAGCTGATTCTTCTTCTGAACCTACTGCCTTATAGATAGAGGTACAAAATCAGTGGTTGTAGCTTAAAGGTCTTGGTATTGGAAGTTTCTCTCACATTTGTACATGTCATCCGTGGTTATAGAAATGAAAAAGGAAACAAAAAGTATTGAATTACTTACCTTTAAGCTTCATATGGTCTATTGACTTCATAACTTTGCCCTTATACCTAAAGTGGTCTATGTGTCCTTCACTTATGGATGATATTTCTTTTGAATAGTGAGCCCCATTAAAAGAGTTCTATGGAGACTGAGTCCTCTAGGTTGGTAGCTTGGTTGTCCAAGGCTTAGGGAATGAGACCACAGGATATATGGGCATCCTTGTCTCCCATTAGGGAATTTTAAAGGGATAAATTGCCAGTAGGTCTCAAGGAGAGTATTTTTATTTTTATTTTATTTTTATTTTTTTTTTTTGTGGTACTGGGGATTGAACTCAGGGGCATTCTACCTCCAAGCTACACCCCCAGCCCTATTTTTTATTCTTTATTTTGAAACCGAGTCTCACTAAGTTGCGGAGTGCCTCACTAGGTAGCTGAGGCTGGCCTCGAACCCAGATCCTCTGGTCTCAGCCTCCCGAATGCTGGGATTACAAGCATGCGCCACCACGCCCAGCTCAAGGAGAGTATTTTTAATTCTGTGTGGAAGACCTATTTGTTTTTCTGTTTGGAAGTTTAAACTCCATGTGGATAGTACTTATTAGACACTGTTGAAAATATTAAACGTGGTAGAGTCATACTGAAAAGTTAAAACTTTTTTTTTCTGCCCTTAAAAGATGGAATTTTGAGGGAGGTTAAACCCTAGAATTTATTTA
>PVLC010038001.1:0-14980 GCA_004027655.1 Graphiurus murinus
GGCGCCCCAGGCTGAACCCTCAGCCGTGAGGCCCCAATAAAAGACGCCGGCTAAATGCTACTGGTTCGAACCTCTTTTATTATATCTCTCTCTTTCTGGGATCAAGGCGTTGCACAAACGATAACAAACACAGTGCAGAGGTCGTCTTTCCAAATAGTGCTTTTCCTACAGACTTTCAATAACCCCTCTCTCTAGCAACCCGACTTCCACTAGCAAACCCACAATCTTTCTTCCCAGGACTTCCCCAGCAACCCGGCCAACCTCTTCCCAACCGCTTCTTCTTCCCAACCAATTCCTCCCAGAACTTCTCCCAGCAACTTCCCAGCCCAGCAACTTCCCAACCAGCCTTTCCCCAGCAGCTCTTTCAGCCGCGCTCCTAGCCGCGCTCTTTCTATGCGAGAGGTGGAGGCTCTAAGACACCTCGGGCCTAAGCCACGAGGTGTCTCATACAGCTCTCACCTGGCCCGGCCACGAGTCGGGCGTGCTGGTGCATGCGCTCTGGCGTGGCACAGCCCTAGAATGTTTTTCCTGCAGCGGCTTCTGGCACTCTGCCAGGCGCCATCTAGAGGCGAGGTCTAGCCCGCGGAACTAGGCCCCCGACAAGAATCTACAGATAATATGGTTAGATATGTAAAAAATCCAGTAAGTATACAGTAAATCATTTGAATTAATAATCACAGCTTCAAAGGCTAACGGATACAAAGTAAATCAACTATATTTATGTATAGCAGCAGTAATTAGAAATTAAGAATTTAAAAATTGTATTCAAAATAGCCTGAAAATACCATGTACCAAGGAGTAAATCTAATGAAATATGTGTAAGATCTTGCCCTAATATGAAGTATCTGACTTCCAAATCAAACTCATATAAATCAAAACTCTTACCCTTTATTAAGCTTTACTAATAATTTTGAGGACATGAAGTAACCAAGGGGCACCAGCACAACAGGGGAAGGACTGGAACATTTTACATGGGTGGCTACTTGTGTCCTTCCTGCACAAGACAGGAGTTGTGTGTGGCTGAACAACAGTGACGTCTCTCATGGGATGTGTGGGTTAGTTTATACAGTGGGGAGCTTTTAATTTGTAAAATATTTAATCTTGTAACCCAGAGAGTTTTATGGCTTATGACGTTCTCCAAGGAGCCATGCCTCATAAATCTATGAATTGTAGCTTTGCTTACAGTAAGCAATTCTAAACCAGGGACATCCTGCTCAAATTATTCCGTAGATAAAGATTCTTCACCTAGCAACTATCATTGGTCTATTTGGAGGTCCAGTTACTATATTTGTAAGGAGAATACACTAGCTCAGTAATCAGAGGGAAATAAATAGATTACAGATCAGCTGTTTTAAATTCTACTCACTCAGATCTCTTAAGTTAAAAAAAAACTATAATAACAAGAGATATTAATATCAACTAAGCCAAGGGATACATTATTTTCATGGGTAAAGTTACTCAGATTTCAAAGATATTAATTCTTTTAATTGGATTTACAAATCCTTTGTAATGTTAGTCAAACTCTCAGCAGTTTTCTTTTCTGAAAAACTTGATGATTCTAAAATTTATATGAAATTGTAGTAAAATAATCAAGTCCTTTTTTTTTTTAATTTGGTCTTGGGGATTGCATGCAGGGGCATACCTCTGAGCTATACCCTCTGCCCTTTTTTTGTTTTGAAATAGGGTAATGCTAGGCTGCTGAGAGTCTATCGCTGAGACTAGTCTCAAACCTGTGATCCTCCTGTCTCAGCCTCTCATATACTGAGAATACAGGCATGAACCACCAAGCCTGGCTTTAAGACATTCTTGAAGACGTAAAAGATGAAAGAGCTTAGTTTACCAGATATCAACTTGATTATAAAGCCATAGTAATTAAGACTGTGTGCTATATTGGTCAAAGATAAATGTGTCTTAGAAAACAGAAAATAGATTGTCCTGAAATAGCAGTCACACATTTGTGGATGCTTGATTTAAAGATAACTTACAAAGTATGGGAGAAAAGTCTATCTTTCAATAAATCCTGGGTAAGAAAATATTGAGGAGGCAGAAACAACAAACCACAGAATTTGATTGTCTAAGGAAAAAGAGAATTAAAAGATGTTGTTCAAGTGGGGTATGGTGGCACACACCTTTAATCCCACAAGTTCACCACCAGCCTCAGCAACTTAAGGAGGCCATAAGCAACTCAATGAGACCTTGTTTAAAAATAAAACAGAGTTGAGGGTGTAGCTCAGAGGTAGAATGCCTCTGGTCCCTCAAAAAATCAAGTAATAAAAAAGATGATGTTCTTTTTTTTTAGCATTCCTGGCTAGATCAATTTTATGAGGGACTATTTGGCTGGGAATCTCATGCAAGTCTGGATTAGTTAAGTGCCAGGTGGCAAGTGTGCCAGTGTTTGAAGACATCCATGTGATAAATCTAAGTAACCACAAAAGATATTTCAAAGGCAGTGCTAGAAACTCAGATAATCTATTTCAGATTATTTCACGGAACTTTGATATTAATCAAAATGCAATGCCAACTCTAATGCACCAATAAAAGCATATAAAAAGGAAAGAGAAAAATGCAACGCCTAGCAGAGTTCCACACACACATACCACCACCACAAAGCACATGGCAGAACGACTGGAGATGCAGTGACCCATGATGTTCTGAGAAGAACGTGCTGCAAATAAACTCACAGTAAAGATGGGAGCTAGGAAATTATCTCCATGGGATCTTCTTTTTCTAATATACCATAATTGAGGACTAAAAGTCTTTTGTGGACTGGCACATATGATTCTGGGAAATGCCTTTAATTCATAGTACCATCTCCTTGAGTTTTCTGGTACTTAAGAGCTTACTTGATAGAACTGTGCTAAGATAAACTCCAGAAGGTTGAAGGAGAAGGAACTGCTTGGGGCTGAAATTAGAGAGCATAAAGGAAATTCTCAGAAAGAACATAAGCATTAGGGAGCTGCTGAAATATTTCACACCTGGGAAAGGTAGAGTGATTTACCCATTCTCTGGCATTCCCAATCAAATCAAGCTCTGAAAATATGCAAGAATCTTTGTTTTTTTGTTTGTTTTGTTTGTTTGTTTTTTCCCCTTTCAGATGGAGAAAGGAAGAAGACAAGGAAAGTTTGTTCTGATTCCAGTTGCTTTGGTGACTTGCTCATGAGGAAGCGATCCTAATAATTTACCTTCCTCAATCTCACATCTGTGGACAGGAAAGAACAACAATATGCCTTGGTCCCTCAAGCCCTGCAGTTTTGTTGAAAATTACTGGAATAATGTGCACCTGTAAACATGATGGTGGGGAAAGGGTTGGGAGTCAGAAGGACAAGGTTGAAATCCCACTACTCCTTTAACAATTAAAAAACATGGTATTGAGCAAATGCTAGTTTTGGAGTCCTCTAATTTTCTCATGTATAAAATGAAAATGATAACCCTACATTCTACAACTGTAAGGAATTATATAATTAAATAAATAACACTTTTTACATATATTTTTAAATCATAAAATCGAGCCAGGCATAGTACGCATCTGTAATCCCAGTACTTGGAATGCTGAGACAGGAGGATCTCAAGTTGAAGGCCAACCTCAGTAATTTAGTAGCACCCTGTTTCAAAATTTAAAAACAATAAAAAGGGCTGTGGGTATAGCTTGGAGGTAGAATGCCCCTCACTTCAATCCCCAGTACCACATACACAGTAATGGCAATTATATCATTTAAAATAATTATGGAATAGATTATTGTAGTTATAGTAACCATCCTATGTAAGTAAGCTCAATGAAACATACTTGACTTCTCTGTTAGAGAGATTATATATAAATACATACATAATTCACAACACTAAATGTAAAACCATTCAGTTTCAAAGTTGCTTTTCCTTGCATACAATTCAATGATTTTCAAAAAGTTCATTTTATAAATAAAACATGTTGTCTGTTTCATTTACCTGCTTTCTCTGTCTTTAAGCAACATTTTGCTATTTTATTTGCAACCAATTCTTAGTTTATTCACCTCAAGAAGGAAGATTAAAGAAACCATCCAGTTAATGAAACTTTAAGACCCCTAAGGATGCGGGGTTCTCTTGCTAATTGATTTTCTAGTTAATAAAAAATAAATTAGAAACTCATCTTTCATCTTTCAAGTTTATAATAAGCCAATCTCTCTGATAATTAAATCACTGTCCACTGAAACAACTGTAAGCTCAGTTCATTTTTGTAGCATTGATCATGTGTACGTAAATTCTTCAAAGATACAGATATTAGATACAGAATGGCTCCAAGAAAAAGTGAAAAGCTGGTTCTTTATATTGAACAACTATCTTAATAGCTTATTGTGCTACCAATTCCTACTTCTTTTAAAAATGACACACCTAAAAAAAAAAAAAAACTATCATGATTGGTTAATTGGGACTTTGGCTTAGATTCTGGTAACGTTTTTTTTTTATTTTTATTTTTTGTGGTACTTGGCATTGAACTCAGGGGCATTCTACCTCTGAGCTACACCCCCAGCCCTATTTTTTATTCTTTTTTTTTTTTTAAACACAGCAAATTTATTATAACTTAATCTGGTAGAAACTTTTGTTACAATGAGTCTGTATTACATCACACGTGCCTGCTTTTTAAAGATTTTTTTCCCCCTAATTCAAGCCCCATCATCCCTTTGGTGGTACATTTACAGCCTAATCAACATATTTTCACTATTCACTTGTAACACATCATTTTTCAAAATTACTGTCCTAAACGAATTAATTTGCTTTTATTTTTTTTTTCATTTTCTTCATCAGACCATCCAAGTCAGTCTCTAAAAACAATAAAGGTTTCAATCCCCAGTACCACAAAGACTTTATTGTTTTTATTCTTTATTTTGAAATAGGGTCTCACTAAATTGCAGTGGGCCTCACTAAGTAACTGAGACTGGCTGCCAACCTGGATCCACCAATCTCAGCCTCCCAAGTACTGGGATTACAAGTGTGTGCCATCATGCCTGGCTCTCTGGTAACTTTTTAAACCAAATTACAAAAGGACATTATCAAACTTTTATTACCTACCTATACTAAGCAAGGTTCTCAATGGGAGAGTCTAATTCATGACTTCCCAAAGTTTCTTGTGTTTTTTGGGGACTTCTGTCTCCTCCTCATCTTTATCCTTTCATAAAAGCCTGGCACTCAATCAGCAAAAGTAAACAGGCTAAATATGTTCATTGACTAAAGACAATGAATAGAGCAAGATAACCAGGAAAGGAGGAAGTGCAAATTTTAACTGTCTACAACCATATATCAAAGCACCCCAGTGACAATGTCAGGTGAGCTGACCATCTGAGTTCTTTACCTGTACTGCCTGGAGCCATTGACTTCCCCAATAACCAGCTGGAGCACAATTGTAGAAATTACTTCCATTCATACCGATTTAGAATCCCTTATCCCTCAAGGGAGCCTGTGAAAAATGGCCCCTCTCCCTACAGCCTAGCAAAAATTACAGCTTTAATAAAATAAAAAAAATTAATATGGTGCTTGTTTTCTTTGTTCTTCTTGTTTCTGGTCTCTCCCATTGCTCATGGTTTGCCCCTTCCATAAGTTTGCCATGCGTTAGCACTAGTCTCTTTATACTGAGTTTTTCTTTATTCCCAAGTCATTACAAATATGAACTTTGTCCAAAAGACTCATCTGTCAGAAATCAGTAAATTTAGTTTGCTTCAACTGACTCTCTTCTTGGGTATTATGGGTAGCCATCATTTTCATACCTGTAGTCAATGTATTTGAACATTGGGCTTATTAATCTTTCTGAATACCTCCTCATAACTCATCCTAATTTTGAGGATCAAGGTTCATTTACAGTTAGTGGGGTTAGAAATATTTTTTTCAACCATCCTAGAATTATCACATTCCTAGGGCCTGGCCTTGTCCATGTGTGTCGGCCCAGCTTCCACACAAGTTCCTGCGTCTCTTTACCTGAGGACTTTCTTAGAAACCCAGAAAAGATGTCCTATTCTAATAGAGCAAGTATGAGTTTCAGGATTTATCACTGCTACGGAGCGTGCTTCACCAAACGATTATAGGAACTGGAAGATAGGACCTGGGTCCCTGGGCTCACAGAAGGAACAGCTCTGCAATTCCTGTGACTAGAATTTCCCAGTTTTCTTGTGGGATTAAGCTCAACATCCCAGCCCCCATACAGCCACTTTTCTTGACAGCACACCCTTCACTGTGCTGCCTCTCCTTCCTTTTTCACTTTCCCACTTCTGTCAGTCTTTCCTGCACATTCCAAACCGTTTTTCTTAAGTCTTTGTCTTAGCATCTGTATCTGGAGGATCTCAAATTCAGACAATTGTCTACTGTTTTCCAGATATAGATATGCACTAATATTACAAAGATGAATAGGAAATTGTCCCTGCTTCAAGTCATTTACATTTTGCTGGAGAAACAGAATAGAAAGAAGATGAGTCAGATAACCTATCACCCGCCTTCCTTTCAAGCCCCACCCAATGCTGTAGCAAATATCACTTCACCAGAGTTCTGAGCACTCTCCAGAACTGGAACCTGATGGCTTTGTCTGGCGAGTGGATCTCCCTGGGATTGCCTATAGATGACTCAGTGGAAACTGTTCAAGTTTATAGAGGTGAGGTCAGAGGTTGCCTACACTGCACAAAGAAGGAAATTCAGATCATTATTGAATCGAAATGTGTTGTCACATTGAAAATGTGCTGTACTTTACATTGTCTTGAAAAACAAGTAGATATTTTAATGTACTTTTCTATGTGTAGCCTTACCCAATATGCAAATAGATGATTTATTAGACATTTCAGCTAATAAGGAAAAGATAAATATTTATGTTCTAGGTGATAAATCAGACTCTGGTTTGGATATTGGACTCTGACAAATTTTTACATGAACGATGTTTATTGGGGAGTGTCCCTAGGGGTTGGAAAAGCGGTTTAGTGCCTGAGTGATCTAGCATACTTAAAGACCTAGGTTTGATCCCAGCAACACATACACACACACAGTATTTATGCCAAGGAGTGCCCCTTGGGATCTATATTCGAGGAAGTTATTGGGAAGAAGCAGAAATTGGCAAAATAAAAGTCAAACTACACTGATGATCCCCCAAAACACTTGGCTTATCTCATGGAGAATTCTGGAATTAATTGAGCATCAGATTTGCCCTAAGTTGGACCAAGGTAGCTAGACTTTATACTGATCTATCACTGGACAGGGGTTTCTGAGAAAGAGTATACCCTTGGGCAAGACGCCCATCTACTATAGAGGCAAGCTCTGAAGGGGTTGGCAACTGGAGGATGCCTGCTACCGCACTCCCCAGCAACGTCACTGGGCTCAGAATAGGCACAACTTACTGACATGCCTCCACCTCAAGGGCCTTGGGAAAACAGTCTATTTTCCTCATCAATAAAATGAACATTAATTAGAATATTAATCAAGTTTTTCTGTCATTAAAGGAAGGTCTGGCCTGTCATCATGGCACCCACCACAATGTAACTATCTTTACATTTGGGACATAATAACCTTTTGCAAGTTCACCAAGTCATGATATTGTGGATTGACTAACAATTTTGCCTATGGTACTTGCATGTCAGAATTCCATGTGCTCAATTTCCTATACTACCTGTCTTGTGAACTTTTTCATGTTTTGAGCTTCTGATCAAGCTTCTAAAACACATTTTAATCTATCCTCTGGTATCACTGGTTCATACTTGGGGAAGACTGCAAGAGCACATGGAATTAAGCAGAACCT
The DNA here is from genome assembly GCA_004027655.1 of Graphiurus murinus. Classification (NCBI taxonomy): domain Eukaryota; kingdom Metazoa; phylum Chordata; class Mammalia; order Rodentia; family Gliridae; genus Graphiurus; species Graphiurus murinus. The sequence continues at coordinate 7,742 of PVLC010038001.1, forward strand.
ATCAGACATTTCTCCATAATCCCATTATTAATGGGCCACAGATAGGATAGGGCACCACCATTCATAACACTGATCATAAAAATAGCAGACTCTGCTCAGAAATATAAACTATGGAATGTTACTAATCTAGGCAATTAGTCAAAGGCAATTCTCACAGACCAAATAAAGCTAGTACTATTTCAGTAGCTTCATTTACTTCATAAGCTTCCAAGAGCCAGAGTGATGCTCTTCAGCTGTTGCATGGCGACAATAAAGAACAAGGTCTTCCTAGCTGCTATGAATTGCCTTCGCAGCCTGGCTATGGAGAGACAAAGCACATGGCTAAGTATTAATCACATTATTTATGCAAGAACCTACTTAACCTTATAGCTCAAAACACTTAATTAAGCCACTATAGTAATTTTGAGTCAGAGAAGGCTTGTGCGCCTATAAAGGTCTGAGCAGGGATCGTCCCAGCTCAGTGTGACGAGGCAGCAATTCCATTGGGCTCAGAATAGGCACAACTTACTGACATGCCTCCATGTAAATGGCCTTGGGAAAAGTTTATTTTCCTCATCTATAAAAGGAACAGACTAGAATATTAATCAAGTTTTAAAAAAGGGGGGAAATGAGATTAATTTTTAAACAATAGGTTCTAGGATATGGATCATTCAACCCACGCATACACTTAGAGCTAATACAATAGAATCCTCTAGAAAAACAGAACCATGGAATGTGTGATATATATGATTTAGTATAGGAATTGGTTAAGTAATTACAGAGACAAGTAGTCTTATACTCTGACGTCTGCAAACTGAATAAAAGAGGAATATGATAGATGTGAGTTGTATTGCAGTCCAAAAGCCCAAGAATGAGGAGTGCCTGTGTCCGGGGGCTGGAGAAGATGAGTGTCCCAGCTCAAGCAGAGGATAAAGTTACCCTTCCTCTACCCTTTTTTATTCTAGCTTCAGGCTCACAATGGATTATATGATAGATGCCCATCAATATTGGTGAGGGCAGATCTCCTTTACTCAATGTATTACTCAACCTCTCATGGTATCCTAGAAACATGCTCACAGACAAACCCAGAAATCATGTCTACCAGCTATCAGGGCATCTGGTAGTCCTAGGAGGACACATAAAATTAACCATCATTGCTAGCTTACATGTTCATAAGCACCATTTGTGGCTTCTTGAAAAAAAAAAACAGTATCAATACAATTTGGGAAGGCACTTTCCCATGGAAAAATTCAGGATCTATTTCCATCATATTCTTTGTCATTTGGACCAATCCTCACAAAGAGGGAAATTCCATGCCATGATTTATCCGATCCAAGCTCCATGTTCCATATCTACCCTTGAGCCAGTGTGCAGGCAGAATACTGGGAATGGCAGTACCATTAGTACTATGTGGGATGGTGGAAGGGTAGTTAGAAAGAAGAGTGATAAACAGGCAACATAATCAGTATTATCTACATAGTGGCAGTCTATTTTTGTTGAAATATCTTCCCTTCTTTGGCTGTAGCATGACTGATCTTGCCTGGTCTCCCCCCTCACCCCCCTTCCCCACAGCCAGGTCTGGCAACTTTTCCTCACTATCATTCCAAGACTCTTCACCTCTCCTTTGAAAAAAATCCTTAGACCTCTCCTCAATTTTTCACACTTCTCTTGGGAGAACTCAGAAAAACTCATGATTTCAACAGCTACTTCTGTTTAGCCAGGACTTTTGTGCAAACTCTAGAGCCATATTTTCAATTGTCTGCCATATATATTTGGTAAACACTGAACTTCTGAAGTTCCTCAAAAATTCAGTCACTCATAGTTTACTCAGTGTCAGGATCATTTCCATCACAGGCCATCCATTAATAAGTAATGATGCTACAATCTTCTCCCCTCACTGCACTTGATACATGAGTATTGTATCATAGATAAACCAAAGTAAGTCAAGTTCTTAATGTAATGTTGGCCTGAAGGTAATGCCATAGAAATCCAGGGTCACATGGATCTGATGGTAGTTGGGATCAGCCTGGGCAGAGTTTGAGATTGTGAAGGGGCTATAATAGCCTCAAGGAGAGGAAATGACTGACAGGCTCAAAGACAAATGTCATTTCTTCACTGCTTTGGCAGGGGCTTTCCTTTACTAACCCTAGAGCAAGCAAAGCATGTGAGAAATCTCAGTGGAAATTCCTACTTGGAATGTATGTCCCTAGAGCCCTAGAGTAGACAGAATTATAGAGATGTAGAGGTCAAAGAAGGCACTTAAGGTCCTGATACTCAAGAAACTTTTGCTGAAATTGGCAATGTGATGGTAATTTTAGCCAAAACCCACAAAAAGAGCTGTGCCAAAAACCTTCAAGAAGTATTTATTGGACATCCACTAGGAGCCTGGCTTTATATCTATAAAGAACAAGTAAAAATTAAAAGACTTGGTTATGGCTACAGGCAATGAAAAACTATGTAGGGAATAAAATGTGCAACAAACACCTCATCTACTGTGTGGTCCACAATTTCTGTCCCCTCTCCATATTCTTCTGGTTAATATTCCTTAATTTATTGATGAGGTTTTTTTTTTTTACATAATCCCACTGTTTATTTTCAAGCCTTTTCAAATCTGTTCCTTCTCCCATCCCTTCCTGAAGTTAACCTTCCCCAATCCTATTTTATCTGCCTAATTCCTAATCAGCACTTTAATAATTAGAAAACTTTCACTGTGTCTGGATACTTACCAGTAGAACATGAATGAAGTTAATTAAAACTGTCCCCTGCATTTTAGCTGCTGATTTAGTTGTATTTTACACAAAGTTCAGAGACACTATTTTGTCCATTATTTATACACATACACACACACACACACACACACACACACACACACACACACACTCTTAATAACTATTTGCTGAAAAAGAATGAATAATTGACTTTTCTTAAGGCAGTGTAGGAGTTTAATAAAGAAAGTGGCACCTGAGTGTAGGCTTATAGGAAGTCTATAAAATTGGGGAGTGGAGGTGAGAGAGCAAATGAGCATGTTCTCATTCATGAGGATTAAAAGGAGGCTTGTTTCAAGCGAAAACAATAGTTACCAACATGAGGCCTACAAATCCCACTGTAAAAATAATGAGAATATTACGTTTTCTTTATTTTTATATTTAGTTATTTGTTTTTGGTATTGGGGACTGAGCTCATGGGCATTCTACCTTTGAGCTACACCCCAGCCTTTTTACACTTTTACATTTTATTTTGAAACAAAGTCTTGCTACGTCATTGAGGAGTGGCCTTGAACCTGCAATCTTCCTGTCCTACCCTTCCAAGTACTAGGATTACGGGAATGCATCACCATATCTAGTTTATTTTTACTGTTTCAAAAAACCCTAAAGAAATCATATACAATGTACTATGTGTTTCCATCTCTGCCATATATATGTTTTTACCAATATTCTAAAACAATAATTATTAAAAATAAAACAGAATAAATAAGAGGGAGTGGAGTTGAGTGTATGAAAGAAAACATACTGCAGTGTGTGTGTGTGTGTGTGTGTGTGTGTGTGTAGTTGGGAATTTGTGTATCCTGGGGATTGGAACCCAGAGGCATTCTACCTCTGAGATACATCCCAATTCCTAATGTTTTTTTTTTTTTTTTAATTTTGAAACAGCATCTCTCTAAATTGCTGAGGCTGACCTCAAGCCTGCAATCTTCCTGTCTCATCTTTCCAAGTACTGGTATTACAGGCTTGGACCACTGTGTCTGGATATAATTTTTTTAGTGATTAAAACAACTCTACTTTTCTCATTTTAGTAAATGAAGGAGCAAACACATTAAGAAAATATTGATTAGAATTTCTTCTAGATAAGTTTATTTTAGTATAAAATAATTTAGAAATACATTGCTTGATATACTTCTAGCATGAAAAGATATACCAAAGGGAAAAAAGATGATAAAAGTCATTTTATTAGTAAATGTTCAGGAAATTGCTATGTGGGACAAACTAGATTCTTGTTTATCAGGCTATGAAGTTTAATTGCTGTGTTCATAAGGTAGGGATTTGATTGCATTTTTTAAAAAGAATAGTTTTCTCACCATAGAAAACAACATATTTGGTTTAATACTAATAATAAATTATTTTTTACTGAACTTCCTAAATTACAGACATTTTCAAGCTATCTAGACATGATATAGGATTTGGCAAGAAACTTTTTGAAAAATTAAAATCTTTTAATTGCCACTTATAATAATCTTCCAAGTGCTAGAAATTAATTATAAACGATATTACAATTTCTTTTGAAGTTTTGAGCTATTTTCTAATTGAACACAATTTGTTAGAAAAGTAGGTGGTTGCCTTGGGAACATGCAGAAGTGTGGTAGAATAAAAATTAGAGGCATTCAGAGTAGCAAAGCAAAATTTTTTCTTAAAGGAAATTATGCATATATTCATATAGCTAAAGGCTGAGAATCCCTAATCAAAAAAAATCTAATTTTTTGTTCTGTTATTTGCCTATTTTGTCTACTCAACATTTATTGCTTATTTCATTTTTCCTTTTTTTTTTTATACTGGGAATTTAATTTGGGGGCTTTCTACCTCTGAGCTACACCCCCAGCCCTATTTTATTTTTATTTGGAAACAAGGTCTCATTAAGTTGCTGAGTGCCTCACTAAGTTGCTGAGGCTGCCCTAAAACCTGCAGCCCTTCTGTCTCAGCCTCCCAAGTACTAGGATTCCAGGTGTGCACCACTGCACCCAGCTCTACTTATTTTTATGTGTTTCTTCATCTCATCAATTTGAAAAAGTTCTCTTTTATAACATAAATTTTGTCATCTATAATCCTAATATACCCAATTCTTTTCTGATAATTGGCTTTATTTATAATAGCATTCAAATAAAAGTGTTTTTTTTAATATTTATATTATTTTGTCCCCTATAGACAGGGCTCCTAGTCCTTATTATTAGAGGCCAAAATTAATTTAAAATGCAGCTGCCAAGTTTTACTCATAGCTTTGTAATTTGAAATTATTTATATCTATATCCTTAAGTCTTCTGGATTTTTGTATTTGGTATATGCATGAGGCTCGACTTTACTAAATTTTCAAATTTGAAGACACCACATTTTTTTACCATTTTTGTATGTTGCTTCATGAGTGCTAAAAAGTTTTATAATTTTCTATTCCTTTCCATATTTATTTCTATTTTATGAGTTTTGTAACTCTTAGGAAAGGAATGTTTTTCCCAACCAGTTCTAATTGCTTGAATCTAAAGTAACTATTTATATTGCATAGCTATCTTTTCTCCATCTTTCTTATCAATTTCACTTGTTTTTTATACCAAGGCTATTTCAGTGATTTAGGCATTTGATCATATCTCTTAACAAAGGATAGGGTAAACACATTTGTTTGCACAACCACATGGAGAATGTCTTGATGAAAACTCAAGTTCTTTGTGTAGTCCACATGTATTTTATGTGCTATTGAGTTATTTTGTTGGGAAAACAAAACCTACTCTGTATATGTGTTTGGTCTTCTATGAAATATATCTAGTAAAAATAATCAGGATTCTAATGCTTTTTCCAGGTATCTGATTTGGACATCTCTAAGAAGAATTAAGAGATCCCATATTTTATTACCCCAGAGAGGGTCTTGGTGACAATTACAACAAAGAGACACAGAGGCCATAGAGCTTCAGTTTTGTTTGTTTTGTTTCCTCTCTAATACAATTTATGACATTGGTTAAGATGTTTTGTTCCATGAAAGAATCACTAGTGTTCTCTAGAGATACCATTACAAGCATCCCTCTAGTGGTAATACTGTGGGAGCTTGCATGGAGAGATTAATGCACCTTAGATCTGGGTTTACAAGAATGCATGCAAAACTGAAGCCCATCCTAGAAAACTGTCAAGGAGTAGCCAAGCACAAAGGAAGAAGAACTGAGATTTTTGAAATATGAGAAGCTTTAGCACCACTGACATGCATACTTGCACATTCATAGGCACACATCAGATGAGACACACTCCAAGGGAAGCTATTATTGCCCTCACTGTTTATGCCAGTATTGAGAAGAAGTAAAAATTGGTCCTCTTGTTCTTGTGAGATGACAGTCATATCTTACAAGATGACCTTCAAATATCGGAGACAGAAACTCTGTATGAGAATCAAACCAACCCCCCCAAAATATACAACAGAAATCTGAGATTCATGTCTAGCATGGTGATGCATGCCTATAATCCAAGTACTTGGGAGACTGAGACAGAAGAATCACAGATTTGAGGCCAGTATGCAGTAATTTAGCAAGACCCTGCTTCAAGATAAAAAAGGACTAGGGGTGCAGCTCAGAGTTAGAGTGATTCTGGGTTTAATACCCAATACCACCAAAACAAAGAGGGAGGGAGGGAGGGAGGGAGGGGAGAGAGAGAGAGAGAGAGAGAGAGAGAGAGAGAGAGAGAGAGAGAGAGAGAGAGAGAGAGAGAGAGAGAGAAAGAAAGAAAGAAAGAAAGAAAGAAAGAAAGAAAGAAAGACCAACTGTTGCATCAGAGATAGCCCAGGGAAGGGAAGGAAAACATGTGCATCTGAGTGAACTCATTGATGCAACAGGAGCTTACAGAAATGAAGGAGAATCAAAATGTAAAGCTGGACACAACAGATATTCACTATGCTATCAATCTAATGTAAGTGAGCAAATAATTTGTTAGTCTAAAATCATTGGTACTTCCTCTAGCTCCACATGAAGTTATTTCATTTAAGGACATGTTAAGTTATTTCATATAAAGCTGCACATATTTCAACATGCCTATATAAGGCTATTATGTTCTTTAAAATTTAGACTTTACCCTAAACCATATTCAAAATGAATAATCTTAAATATAAAATAAACACTATATTTTTATGTTAAAATAAATACTGGAAATGATGTACAAATTCCCATAGTAAGTGATACTGCCTCCTAGAGGGCACCGGAAACACAGAAACATCTGGAGGTGGAGGGTACAGTAGCTTCCTGTGGAATCGGGAGCATTGAATAAAAGTAAAGGGCTAGGGAAGTGCCCAGGGGGGCACTGAGTATTCTGAAAAGGGGGAAGTAAGCCGGGCGTGGTGGCGCACGCTTGTAATCCCAGCATTCGGGAGGCTGAGACTGGAGGATCCGGGTTCGCGGCCAGCCTCAGCTACCTAGTGAGGCACTCCGCAACTTAGTGAGACTCGGTCTCAAAATAAAGAATAAAAAATAGGGCTGGGGGTGTAGCTCGGAGGTAGAATGCCCCTGAGTTCAATCCCTAGTAC
>PVLC010038002.1:0-14969 GCA_004027655.1 Graphiurus murinus
TGGTACTGGGGATTGAACTCAGAGGCATTCTACCTCCAAGCTACACCCCCAGTCCTATTTTTTATTCTTTATTTTGAAACCGGGTCTCATTAAGTTGCGGAGTGCCTCACTAGGTAGCTGAGGCTGGCCTCGAACCCGGATCCTCCGGTCTCAGCCTCCCGAATGCTGGGATTACAAGCATGCGCCACCACGCCCGGCTACTGGATAGTTTTAACAACAGAAATTTGTCTCATGGTTCTGTTCCTAAAAGCAACCCAAGAGGCTGTGCGGGAATCCATAGCTTGCTTCTTCCCAGCGCTTGGTGGCTTTTGGCCATCTCGGTTTTCCTTGTGGAGGCATCCCTCTGCCTCTGCCTTCATCTTCACACGGATCTCCCCATGTGCAAGTCTCTGCATCCAAATTTCTCCTTTTAATAAGCAACTGGTCATTCTGGATTGACGGAGCCATTCTGGATTGACTAGCCCTAACCCTAACCCTAACCCTAACCCTAAGTGATCTCATTGTAGCTTAACTATTGCATCTGAAATGACCTTATTTCAGATGCAATAGTTAAACCAAATAAGGTCATATCCTGAGGTCTTGGGGGATAGAACTCAACATATGAAGTCTTAGGGGGATGCAGTTTGGCTCACAACAGCTCTCTAGCTTGTTTTTGTACACTTCAAGTTTGCCATTGTGTTTAAACTTACTTCCTTGTTCAATATTTTGCTCATCTTGGCTTCTTGTTGCTTACCCTTCTTTTGTGGGTTTAATTTCTTCTATAAGGCTACCTAACCTTGACTTTGGAAAATGCCTTCATTATATCCTCTGTTTTATGGCATTTTAGTTGTGTCTAGAATTCCAGGTTGACAGTTATTTTCTCTCAGTGCCTTGAAGATATGATTTCGAGCTCTTATATAAGCTTGTTTTGGTGTAAAGCCCATCACCTATTTCGTGGCTTCTTTGTAGACAATCCTTTCCTCTCCCCTCCTCCTTACAGCGCTTTCCTGCCTTCCTTCATCTTGCTGGTGCCTCTGAGGCTCTTTCTGCTGTCCTCTGCAGCCTTACTACGCCGCGTCTAAGGGTGGACTTCCTGTTGCTTGCTTCCTCTCAGGATTCACTGTTGCCCTAAGTCTATAGCATTGCGTCTTCTGTCATTCTCAGAAAAATCTCAAGCTGGGCATGGTGGCACATGCTTGTCATCCCAGATTTTGGGAGGCTGAGACCGGAGGATCACAAGGTTTGTGGCCAGCCTCAGCTACTTAGTGAGGCCCTCTGCAACTTAGTGAGACCCTATTTCAAAAAAAAAGAATAAAAAATCAGGCTGGGGGTGTAGCTTGGAGGTAGAATGCCCCTTTCAATAACCAGTACCACAAAATAAATAAATAAATAAATAAATAAACAAATAAATATAAGAAAAGAAAAATATCAGCTTTTACAGCTTAGAATGTTGCTTTGGCCCTGTTTTCTCTCTATCTGAAATTTTTTTTTCTCTACAAATATGATTTTTAATGAGGCATAAAATGCATTGCAAAATACATGAATCATAAGTGTTCAATTTGATGAATATTCATAAATTAAAACCTCTGTTTAACCAGCAGCTAGACTCAGAAACATGGTAATTCCAGCAGCCAAAACCCCAACCTAAGCTCCTTGTGGTCACCCTCCACTTCCCCCACTTCCCCTACCAAGGCTAAGCACGGGCTTGTCTTCTGTCACCTCCTCAGCCTCCCAAGTTCTGAGATTACAGGTATGCACCACCATGCCTGGGTAGGGCTGGCTTTTACATTACTTTATGGGTTGGAGTTTTCTGCGTTATACTGATAATGTATATTAGACACACACACTGAGGAAGGTCTAACTGGTGACTCTGAATTCCCAGGGGAGGTGATTTTACCCCAATCAGAATCCAGTAATGAGAGCCAGGTGTGGTGGCACATGCTTGTAATCCCAGCATTTGGGAGGCTGAGACCGGAGGATTGCTGGTTTGAGGATAGCCTCAGCAAGTTGTAAGACTCTCATCCACCTAGTGAGACCCTGCTTCAAAAATAAAAACAAAATAGGGCTAGGGGTGTAGCTCGGAGGTAGAATGCCCCTGGGTTCCATCCCCAGCACCACAAAAAAAAAAAAAAAAAAAAAAAGAAATGGACATTGGACATTGGAGTCCAAGAATCAGCCCATGACTGGGACTTCGGAGAGTCTATTGGAGAAATGGGGTAGGAGAGATTGTAGACACGGAGAAGATGTGAAATGAGAAGAGGGCGGGGCCGGGCGAAGCCCCCGGGCTCTGAGTGTCTCCCAGGCCACTGGAATCATCTTCTTGTTTAGCTGAGCCCTTCTCAGGACTGGGCCGGGCTCATTTGCAACATGGCCTATACGCAGTGGTCTTCGGCGCTGCCTGCTTTCCTGTCTGACTCTCCCTACTCCACTTTCCAGAGCCGCTCTCTTCCTTCATTCTAATTCAAGGCTTCTGGGATGAGGGATCTGATCTCTGACACCCACGAGGAAGGGATGGCAAGGCAACTAGCCGAAACTGACACAGCCACATGGGACAATGGCTTTATTTATTTATTTTTATTTAATGTGTTTTTACTGGTGCATTATAGTCACATCATAATGTAAATCATGTTGACAATGACATACATGCACACACACACACCCGCGCCCAATCCCAATACAGAGTACTGAGATTGATGTCGGTATAGTCACATTTATACACATAGTCGATGGTAGTATTTCCATTAGTGAACCTCAGTATTCTTCTTCCGCTTCCCTTAGACCACTTCCCTGGCTCCACTGAGGTTTCTCCTCCATTATCTGGAGTCCCTCTGATATCCCAATTACTCCCTAGCTTGTGCATATTAGAGAAACCATATGCCCCTTCACTTTCTGAGACTGGCTAATCTCACTTAACATAATGTTCTCCAGGTCCTTCCATTTTCTTGCAAATGACATAATTTTGTTCTTCTTTATTGTTGAGTAGAATTCCGTTGTGTATATTTCCTGTAAGTTTGTAATGCATCAGAATGGCAATCATTAAGAAGTCAAATAAGCCGGGCGTGGTGGTGTAATCCCAGCATTTGGGAGGCTGAGACCAGAGGATCCGGGTTCTCGGCCAGCCTCAGCTACCTAGTGAGGCACTCCACAACTTAGTAAGACCCTGTTTCAAAATAAAGAATAAAAAATAGGACTGGGGGTGTAGCTCAGAGGTAGAATGCTCCTGAGTTCAATCCCCAGTACCACACACACACACAAAGTCAAATAACAATAAATGTTGTCGAGGATATGGGGAAATAGGAACTCTTCAAGACTGTTGGTGGGATTGCAAACTAGTTCGGCTGCTATAGAGAGCAGTGTGGCGATTCCTCAGAAAACTGGGAGTGGATGTACTGTATGATCAGGCTATAGCACTCCTGGGTATCTTTCCAAAGAGGTTGAAACCAGAGAACTATGGTAATACATGCATACCCATGTTCATAGCAGCACAATTCACAACAGCCAAATTATGGAACCAACCCAGGCGTCCATCAATACACAGAGCTTTAGAGAAGTCGAGACCCGAAGGCATGACCTCCCAGCTCCGGCTTACTATCGGGAAGTGGAAAAGTGCAACCTGAGTTGGAAATTTAGATTTTTGAAAGAAAACATCAAACATTTTGGCAATGCATTCAATTTATTAAAATACACTGTGCCAACCAAACCAAACCAAACCAAAAACAAACAAACAAACAAAAAACCACACACAACGGTGAGCCTCATATGGCCTGCAGACCCCCTGGTTTGCGATCTCTACTTTGAGCTGCCTTGTAGAAATTTCCTTGTGCCTGCCATTCCCTCTTTGCACGGCAGCTCACATTCTCCCTCCAGGCGTACCTGTCAAATAAAAGGACTCACTTTCTAAACTATCTGTGTTTTCGGTTCTTCACCAAACACCCTGTTCCTCGAGTGGCGATGTCTGAACAAATTTTCACTGAAGCGTGAATGAATGATGGATAGTTCCTTCTGAGGTATGTTGGACTGGATCGCAGTGTGAAACCCCGGCGGTGGAACCTGGAATAGTACTACGTGCACGATGGACCTAGGTGGTGTGGGCATCAGTGGTCTTGGGCTTTTCTGCCAGACGTTCAAGGCCCTGATCCTCCACTTACCAGCCTAGCAGTTCTCTCCAAGACACAGCAGCTCTTTAAGTCTTGGTCTTCTTATCTGTGTGATCAAGCTAATCGTGCCTGGCAGGGTTGCCAAAAAGTTATTTTATGTCCTATACTCCATGCTTATTTTTGTTCAGCAGATGGGAATTCTGTAGTTGCAAGAGCCCTTAGAAACCATTGGAGTGAAGCGCCTTACTGTGTAGATGTTGTAGACATGAGAGATTTGGGCTCAAAGGTTTTGCCCTCGTCAAACGGGGCCTACAAAGAGGTTTTAGTCTCCGGCTCCCAGGGCTCATGGGTGCACCCTCCTGAAGTCGACACAAGTGACTTCTAGAACATGCTATGAGGAAGTGAAATCAAAACCCAAGAACAAACAAAAAAATCAACAACGCAAGCAATATTTCCCTAGAGACATTCTGAAATACATTGGCAGAGTATAATATTGTGACCTTCTCTCTTTCTCTTTGGTACTAGGGATTGAACCGGGAGGTATTCTACCTCTGAGCCCTTTTTATTTCTTATTTTGAAATGGTCTCAGTAAGTTGCTGAGACTGGTCTCAAATTTGCAATCCTCCTGTCTTGGCCTCCCATGCACTGGGATTACAGGTGTGCACCACCACACCCGATTTCTTTCTTTCTTTCTTTTTTTTTTTTTTGCGGTACTGGGATTGAACTCAGGGGCATTCTACCTCTGAGCTATACCCCCAGCCCTATTTTTTTTCTTTATTTTGAAATAGGGTCTCACTAAGTTGCAGAGTGCCTCACTTGGTAGCTGAGGCTGGCTGAGAACCCGGATCCTCCAGTCTCAGCCTCCCAAATGCTGGGATTACAAGCGTGCGCCACCACGCCCGGCTTCCTTCCTTCTTCCTTCCTTCCTTCCTTCCTTCCTTTCCTTCCTTTATTTTCTTCCTTTCTTTCCTTCCTTCCTTTCTCTCTCTTTCACCTCTGAGCTACACCCCCAGCCCTATTTTATTTGGCAACAGGGTCTCTCTAAGTTGCTGAGAGCCTCACTAAAGTTGCTAAGGCTGTCCTCGAACCTGCGATCCTTCTGTCTCAGCCTCCCAGGGATTGGGATTACAAGCATGCGCCACCACTCCCGGCTTCTTTTCTCGTTTTGGATTTGCAGTTACGCTGTAATCAGATTGCAGGTGCGATGAGCTGGTGGCTCTGTGATCTCCAGCAGGAGCAGGTGCTGAGGATTTATTTGGACCTTTCAGGAAACTCACCGAGACCTTTTCGGATGCACTGGCTCTGACTTCATTTGCATATGAGATTTTGCGTGCTGACTCACCCTCCGAGTTCTCTGGGGTAGTAGGCAAGTTGCTGAACTCTGGGCTGGCCTCTCGCCTGACCCTGCAAACAGCTGCTGATAAGTAGGGGCCCAGCCTGGGGCCATGGACTGGAACTGCTTCACTTGGAAGCCAGGCCTTGCAGATTACAGCTTTGCTTCCCATTTGAACCCAACAGTTCCGGGGTGGGGGCGGGGATCGTCCTCATATTAGCATCCGCACAATTATGGAGGATTATAATAAACAAGAAGGTTTCGTTTCTTTGTTTAGAATCCTGGCAAGACTGACCACCAAATGCTTTTAAAAACCACAGTAGCTCAGTGAAATCAAGCCAAGGATCAAGTGAAATCACCAGCAAACAAAATCAATAAATGATTAACTCGACGCCTGTTGCCTGGCTGGCTGTGCCTAGTGACAGAGGGTCAATGACTTCTCCGCAGAAGGGAAGGGGCTTATTTTGCGTCTGCTCCGACGGTGAAGGGCTGAAAGTGGTGCTATGCCGCCCCCTAGTGTTAACCGCGTGCACATGATCTGTGATGCACACGGGCTCCTGGATCCCCGTGCAGCCTCCAAATACAGCCAAGGAGCTTTCCCTGCCTTTTGTTTTGTTGTTCTGAAAACTTCTTATCTTAAAATTTTATTAAAATACATTCCAGCCAGGCATGGTGGTGCACGCCTGTAATTCTTGTACTTGGGAGGCTGAGACAGGAGGATCACAGGTTTGAGGACAGCCTTAGCAAATTGTGAGACTCTGATCAACCTAGTGAGACTCTGTCTTCAAATAATAAAATCGGGCTGGGGATGTAGCTCGAAGATAGAATGTCTTTGGGTTCAATCCCCAGTACCCCCCCCCACACACATATACACACACAACACACACAAATATACATTCGAATGATGAAAGGATATCCAATAACAATGTATACAGAGTATACATACAACACAGGTAAAAATGAAATTATTAACAAGACTAGCACAGGGATACTCGTATTTGATTACCTGGTAATGCACACACATCATACCTGAATCCATAGCCTGCCAAAGAAATAATTCCAGGAAAACAGATGTAAATGGGCATTTTAAAGAGATGTATTCCTTTTATTTTTCTTACTATATTTTCCCCAGTTTTTAATAAGGTATAATCGAAAAACTAGGATTGTATATATTTATGGGGTACAATGAGATGTTTTGATACATGCATATATTGCAAAAATGATTTAATCTGCTGGTAGTAGTGGCACACTCCTGTAATCCTAGTACTTGGGAGGCTGAACCAGGAGGATCGAGGCCAGCCTCAGAACTTAGAGCCTCAACAACTTAACAAAATGCTGTTTGAAAAGGGTTAGGGATGCAGCTTGGAGGTAGGCTGCCCCTGGGGTCAGTCTCCAGAAAAAAGATTAACTCAAGCTAATTAGCATATCTACCATCTCACTTTTTTTTTTTTTTTTTTAAGGGACTAAAGATTGAATCCAGGAGCATTCTAATTCCAAGCTACACAACCAGCCCTATTTGAAACAGGGTCTTACATGCACAAATGGTGTTGACCCTCTGTTTCCATATCCGCAGATTAAACCAACCAAGGATGGAAAAGGTGGTTAATCCTACTGAGGTTGTGTGTGTGTGACCACCATGTAGATGTTTTTGTTGGCATTATCCCTTAAACGATAGAGTGTAGCAACTTTTAAAATAGCGTTTACATTGTATTAGATACTATAAGCAATCTAGAGATGATTTTAAAAATATAAATTATAGCCAAGCATGGCTTGCAATCCCAGTACTTGGGAGGCTGAGATAGGACGATCAAAGGTTCATGGCCAGCCTCAGCTACTTACTGAGGCCCTCTGCAACTTAGACCCTGTTTCAAAATAATAATAATAATAATAATAATAATAATAATAATAATAATAATAATAATAGGGCTGGGGGGGGTGTAGCTCAGAGGTAGAATGCCCGTGGGTTCAATCCCCAGTTCTTTTTATTGGGGGGGTACTGGGGATGGAACCAAGGGGCATTCTACCTCTGAGCTCCACCCCCAGTCCTATTTTTTATTCTTTATTTTGAAACAGGGTCTTACTAAATTGTGGAGGGCTTCACTAAGTAGCTGAGGCTGGCCTCGAACCCAGATCCTCCGGTCTCAGCCTAGTGCTAGGATTACAAGCACGCACCACCATGCCCGGTTCAATCCCCAGTTCTGAAAAAAATATATATTTATTATACATTATAATAAATATATTATATATTATAATTATATATATCTTAATATTATATGTGAATACTATGCCATTTTGTACAAGGGACTTGAGCATCCATGGATTATGGAATCCTCTTGGGGTCTTGGAGCCAAATCCCCACGCACATTGGAGATGACTATGTTGTTACTAACCACAGTCACCATGCTGCGCAGTGGCTCTCCAGAACTTACTCCTCCTGTCTAATTGAGACTTTGTACCCTGTGATCAACACCTCCCCATTTCTCCCAGCCTCCCTTTCCCCAGCCCTTGGTAACTACCGTTCTACTCTCTGCTTTATGAGTCTGGCATTTTTACCTCTCACATATAAGTGAGATCATGTAGTATGTGTCTTTCTGTGCCTGACTTGTTTTACCTAACATAATGTGCTCCAAGTTGACCTAAGTAATTGCAAATGACAGGATTTCCTTCTTTTTTGAAGGCTGAATAGTATTCCAGTGTGTGTGTGTGTGTGTGTGTGTGTGTGTGTGTGTGGCCATCCAGGTGGGTTTCTAGGGTCCTGAGTTAGTGGACTCTATGGGTATTTAGTCTTGGAACCTCGGGCTGGGCATTTTGGACCGAGGGTCACCGTGAGAGCCTCTCCAGGCCTCCTCTAGTAACGAGGAGATGGATCCAGAAGAGTCAACTTTCTCAAAGTCAGTCCTTTAAGTAATGGCAGAATGGGGGTGAGGAGAGAGCCTTGGTCCTCGAAGGGAGAGCCGTGTGCTCCTCGGTTTTGGGATTTTGTGGACTTCACTTTGCCGTCGCTTAGGGTCATGCAGTTTCTGAGGACGGCGGGGCGGCTCCCTCCCAGTCTCTGGGCATCGATGGAAAGCGGTGACTAGCTCTCGTCGGGCCTGGCAGGCACCGTGCCCTCTTGGTTGGTCCAGCGCTCTGAGTTTCCTCTGTGGAAAGAACTCTCTTCCTTTCTCAACTCATGTGGCCTCATGTGCTGAAGCCAAGGGTGAGAGCTGTCACCTGTGTCTGTTCAGTGACGGCCCTGTCCCAAGAACCTCTCTGTTTTTTTTTTTTTTTTTTTTTTTTTTTTTTTTGTGTGTGTGTGTGTGTGTGTATTACTGAGTATTGAACCCTGGGGTGCTTTACCTCTGAGCTACACCTCCAGTCCTATTTTATTTTATTTTGTTTTTTTGAAATATGGTCTTACTAAGTTGCTGAGGCTGGCCTCAAATTTGCCATCCTCCTGCCTCAGCCTCCCAAGTACTACGGGGATTATAGGCATGCACCACCATTAGTTACCCTCTCTTTCCTGGGGTTGCTCACTGGCCCAGGTGACTGGATTGTGGGCAAGGCTTGTTCGTGAGTGCAGCCAGCCTTGAGAAAATCAGCTGAGCAGCTGTTGAATTTGTTGTGTCTGAAGCTAGCTGCTCCCCTGGGCTTTATAGTTGTTCCAAGAGCCTCAATTCTGTTTTTGTTTTTTTTTTTTTTTTTTGTACTGGGGAATGAACCAAGGGCTATTCTACCTCCTAGCTATACCCTCAGCTCTTTTATTTTTTATTTTGAAACAGGGTCTCAGTACCTGACAGTTTCCTGGAATTGCCCAGACTTGCCTCAAACTTGCGATTCCCTGTCTCAGCCTCCAAGTACTGGGATTCTAGGCGTGCACCACTGCACCTGGCTCTCGATTCTGTTTTGACTAAGCCCGTTTAATTGAGTGTCTGTCGATGGTACCCGAGGGACGACGGCCCCAAATAGAAAGCCTCTCAGTTTGATAACTTAGGTGATTAGCCTTGTACTAAAGTGCCCTCGGTGGCTAATTTAGTTACCACCACGGTCCAGTTAGCATTGCTGAGAGGAAGCTGTGCTGCATGATCATCACTAATAAAAGTCGGATTCTGAGAGCAAGAGCGCCTAACTCCAGACCCTTCCTCACGCTGGCAGAGCAGTTCTGTGAATTTCCTACTGAAAATGGATCAGCACTGTCATCTCTATGTCCAAGAACCGAATGTGCTGGAAAGAATCTAGGTGGCACATTTAAAATAACATTTTCTAAAAACGGGGGAGTTGTGGGAGCCCAGCTGGGCCCTTTCCTCCCTGGCAGTTGCTATCTGCATATATGAGCAATTATACTGTCTCTTCTGCTATTGCTACAGTTGCATCTTGAAGTCTGGAGATTGCCCCTAGGATGCGTAGATGAAAAACCCTCCTACTTCTTGGAAAGTAAAGATATGACCCTAAAGGAGTATGGTTTTATGACTCTAGAAAGTTTGCTTTACCAGGCTATGTTAAGAATGTGGACTATACGTGTAAATGAAGAAGTGGTGCTGTTTGTGATCTGACAATGATTGATATGTCATAAATGTCTGTGTAACCCTCTTGTACTCAAGAAATGTATAAAAAAATCCATGCGAAAAAAAATTAAATAAAAAAAAGAAAAAATAAAAATAAAAAAAATAACATTTTCACTTAAAACAGGGTATTTGGAAACTTTTGCCAGCGTGTGCCCTGTATTGCACTGAAATAATTGGTGTAACAAGTTGGCCAGAAGTACTCAAAGCATGATCCAAGTATGAAAACTAAGTGGATTATAGACCAACTATATCTCATTAAATCACAATGAGGTTGTTGTTTTTTTTTTTTTTTTCAGTACTGGGGATTGAACTCAGGGGCATTCTACCTCCGAGCTATACCCCCAGCCCTATTTTTTTACTCTTTATTTTGAAACAGAGTCTCACTAAGTTGCAGAATGCCTCACTAGGTAGCTGAAGCTTGCCTTGAACCCAGATCCTCTGGTCTCAGCCTCCCAAATGCTGGGATTACAAGTGTGCGCCACCATGCCCGGTTCACAATGAGTTTTTTTTCAGGATCTACAAATAATTTTATTGAAACTGAACAAATAACACAACAGTCTTCCTATGCTGGGGGCCACCCTCCCCAAGCCATTTTCCGTACTCTTGAAGCACAGAGCTACACAATAAGGATTAAAAAAAAGTCATTTCTATACGGAAGTCATCTCTGCCCCACATCATCAGGGACTAGACTATTTACAACCTTCACATTTTTAGTATTCCTTTTATGGTTTCCCCTCCTTTCTGTCTGTTAAGGGGCTCCAGTACTTTCCCTTAACTGATCCTGAAGGGGTGAGGGTACTAGGGAAGGGCGATGGTCTCCTTATAGCTAGTGGCACCAGCCCTATGGTGGTGTTCCTTACTGCAGGCGGTGACCAGTCCCCTCCCAGCTGGCGTGGACGGGGCTGGTGAGAAGGCAAGGGAGGATTCAGCAGAACAGGTGGCTTGGGGCAACTCCACAAAGTGCAGGCCTCCACATCTTATCCTAACCCTGGCCTGCACCCTCAGGGGGGGATTGTCCTGGGGATGGATCAGCCTAACCCTGGGTGAAGGAGAAATCTCCCACCCCAGTCCCCGTTCCTATTAACCGTCAGCAAACTCCATCTGAGTGGGAACAATGGCAAGTAGGTGGGAAGAATCAGGCTGGTGCTGCTCCCAGCCTCTGTCCAATACAGGAGGAATCGAGGTAGCAAATGGCTGAAATGCTCGACTAGGGGGTAAGGGAAGTGAGGGAAAGGAAGTTCCCACATGTATACAGCCCCCACAGCCCAGGGGCTGGAAGAAGGCAGATTCTGCTTGTAAAGTGCTGTAGCTTCTAGCTGGTCTAGGCAAGCTTGGAAGAACACAGGCCAGGTAAGGAACCAGGAACCGGGCATTCCCGACTGGCACATGCCCTGCCATGCCGCTTGCAAGGGTGGCTGGGGAGGCTGGGCTGGCGACACTGCCATAGCCTTCACCAGCCGCCAACAACCTCCTGTTCACACACATTGATACCCCATTACCGTCGAGGACCACCCTGCTCACAGCCGAAGGTTCTGGGCCACCGGAGTTTATTCAGGGTTGTGGCCTTGGCCACACCTGGAGCCTGGGAGAGTCTTGCTGGGGCTGGTGGTGCTTGTATCCGCCACCCCCCCAGTTCACACCTCATCAAGGATCAAAGAGCAATCCACGTGGATGCGGGGGGTATCCAGCTTCACGGTGCCCTGAGGAATCAAATTCGTTCGCACCCGCCTCAGCCTGGCTCGCTTCTGGCCGTCCTCGGTGACGATTATCTCTTCATAGAACTCGTGAGCCAGATCCCCATCCTCGTCATAGAACATGGAGCCGCGGCGCGTGAACACGAATTGGGGCACCGATTGGACTCGAGGCCGCACCCGAGGTTGCCTGGCGCCCGCCGCCGCCTCCCGGCCGCTGCCCCCGGGCCGCCGCCCCCGCCCTTTGGAGCCGCAGGCGCCCATGTCAGGGCCACCGGCGCATGGGGGACCCCGCGGCTGCGTGGGCTCCCAGCTCAGCGGGCGCTCCCATGCCCTGCTTCGCCTCTGCTCGCAGGTGTTGCCCTCACAATGAGTTTTTAAAGGGGGCTAAGGGCATTCTTTTGAAAGAATGTAACGATGCCACTGAAATGTAGTGTGCTAGTAATTCTCTGTCTCTCTTGCTTTTTTTCTTTTCTTTTCTTTTTTTGAGGTACTGGGAATAGAAACCAGGGGCCTGTACCTTTGAGCTACATTCCCAGTTCTATCTATTTATTTATTTATTTTTGGGATTTGGAAACAGGGTCTCACTAGGTTACGGAGAGTCTTGGTATGTTGCTGAGGCTGGTCTTGGACTTGTGATCCTCTGGCCTCAGCCTCCCAAGTCCCGGGATTACAGGTGTGCGCTGCCACACCTGGCTATGTGCTAGTACTTTATTTCCTTGCAAAGTAGTTGTGACAATGAATGAAAAGATTTCATCAACATCTTCCGGGGTAGCCGGGCGTGGTGGTGCATGCTTGTAATCCCAGCATTCGGGAGGCTGAGACCAGAGGATCCGGGTTCCAGGCCAGCCTCAGCTACCTAGTGAGGCCCTCCGCAACTTAGTGAGACTCGGTTTCAAAATAAAGAATAAAAAATAGGGCTGGGGGTATATCTCGGAGGTAGAATGCCCCTGAGTTCAATCCCCAGTACCGCAAAAAAAAAAAAAAAAAATTTACAAACATCTTCCGGGATAGATGGCGCCTAGGTAAGTACTAATCTGACTTCAGAATTTTGTGATTTTAAAACAATTTATAACAGAACCAATTTCACTTATGCATTTTGATACAGTATGTTGTCAGAAGCATATTAAACTTATGACACACAGGAGGTGTGAAATGTGTTCTATGAATAAATATGAAGCTTGTCTGCTTGATCCAAAGACAGATTGGGACATCTATCAATAACACTCAGAAGAATTTTTTTCCCCTGGCCTTATAATCAAATACAATTCTCTAATTCAAATCTTCGGGCTTTGGAAGGCTTTTACTGATCAGTATTTCATAAAGAGTTGGCACTGAGGTCCTGAAATAATTATATTTTCAAACTTTTAAGTGATTAGGATTATGATAGTGTTAAGAATAGGATGTGATACAATAAATCTGTCTTTAAGGGAAACTAAATTCACATATAAAATATTCTCCAAGACCAAAGCATCATTGAATCATCCTGCATAAATCTCTCAAACCTCACCTCAACAGCCTTCCTCATTTTCTAGCTACTGATAACTAACTCATTACTTTTAAAAATATCATGTAATTATTATGGCGTGGCACATAGTTAAAAGACTAGGCCCCTCAAGGAAATTAATGGGAGGGATGCATAAAGTTTATGAGCTTAGAAGTCACATTTGAAATAATATTAATGATAACATTAGAATAAAAACACTGAGACAATTAAATATCCCTTGTCTCAAAAGGAAACATTTGCCATAGCTATATCTTATTAATACATCCCTCTAATGCCTGGGTAACCTGGATTGGTGTCCTGCGGACTGTTCCCATTACTCTGTTAATGCAGGACCAGGTCTGGCTCCACCCACTTATTTAATAAACATTTATTGGTACCCGTTGAATTGGATACTGTCTGGAATCTTATGGAGTTTACACTCAATGGAAAGACAGATAAGTGAACTTTTGTCAACAGCCTGGTTTCAAGAGCGCTGCGGAGCAGAGGTGGACCATATTAAGAAATAGCTAGCAGGATGTGGTGGCACACACCTGTAGTCTCGGTACTTGGGAGGCTGAGACAGCAGGATCACAGATTTGAGCTCAATTTCAGCAGTTTAGCGAGACTCTCAACAACTTAGTAAGACTCTATTTCAAAAATCAAAGAAAAAGAAAGAAAGAAGGTAAGAAGGAAGAAAGGAAAGAAAGAAAGAGGCCAGCATGTAGCTTGGAGGTAGAATTCCCCAGTGTTCAATCTCCAGTTCCAAAAAAAAAAACCAAAACACAAATCAAACAGCTATTGTCTGAATTCAAGGCTCAAATATCTTCTTGCCTATGTGCCCCCAACTGTAACATGGGATAAAAGCTTCCACCTAGAATTAGAGTGCCGATGAACCTATACAATGCAACCATCCAGAGTTTCTGAATCTATTTTATAGTTTTAATTATATGGAAACACTGGGTCCATATCTTTCTGCCAATTTCAAAATTCTCCATGAAAGAACTTCATTGGTTCAGTTTGAATGAGATCCAAAGACCCGGGGTTGTTTCTGTACAATGTGGCTGCCAGAAGCCCACCTGTATGAACTGGGGGATTAAACAGTTGCTGGGAAATGGAAAATGCAAACATTGTCCATACACCTGCATGCAGATTTTGTTGGAGGTTTTGTTGATTAGTAAAATGCAAATAAACTTGCACATTTTATTGGACTAATAGTTTATTGCCACAGTCCATTTTCTCATAGATGTGCAACACAGCTATTATCATGTAGGCATCCATAAACACTTGTCTATTAAAAAAGAAGTTTCTGTACTTGAGAAGTCTGGAAACTCCCGTTCCAGGGAAGAGACATTGACGCAAGCATGTCTAGTGCTCCAGGCTTACTTCCAAAGAGAGGAAGCAGGAGTTCTGGAGATTGGTTGCATAGAAATGTGAATGTACTAAACATTATTCAACTGCACACTTAAAAATGGTTAAAATGGAGCCGAGTGCAATGGCGCATGCCTATAATCCCAGTACTTGGGAGACTGAGACAGAGGGATTGAAGGTTCCAGGCCAACCCAGCATTTAGTGAGACCCTCAGCAACTTAGTGAGGCTCTGTTTCACAATAAAAAATAAAATAGGAGCCGGGTGTGGTGGCGCACGCTTGTAATCCCAGCATTCGGGAGGCTAAGACCGGAGGATCCGGGTTCGCAGCCAGCCTCAGCTACCTAGTGAGGCACTCCACAACTTAGGGAGACCCTGTTTCAAAATAAAGAATAAAAAATAGGGCTGGGGGTGTAACTCGGAGGTAGAATGCCCCTGGGCTCAATCCCCAGTACCGCAAAAAAAAAAAAAAA
>PVLC010038003.1:0-7500 GCA_004027655.1 Graphiurus murinus
AAAAAAAAAAAAAAAAAAAAAGATGCTATTGTTGTTCGTGCTATAAAGGTTGCCTCTGTATTTCTACATGTTGAGAGCACAGGCAGCTTCTCCCGTGACAGGATTCGAGTCGTCCTCGGGGTAATCAGCTGACATGCACGTATCCAAGCTGCATTTCTTCCATGAGTTTGGAGAAGGGATCTTGCTCTATTTTTAATATTTATTTTTCTGCTTATTTTGGGCTTAATTTGCTCTTTCTTGTCTAGTTTGCTAGGGTGTCTGTTTAGATTATTGATTTTACATTTTCTTTTCTAATAAACACAGAGTGCTATAAATTTCTATCTAAGCCCTATTTTCACCACACATTTTGATAAGCTGTATTTTTATTTTTACTTAGTTCTAAATGCCTTTAAATTTCTCTTTATATTTCTTCTTTAACCTATGTGTTTCATAGAAGCATGTTGATTAATCTCCAAGTATTTTGGGATTCTGCAGCTATCATTCTGTCATTGTTTTCTAGTTTAATTCTACTGTGGTTTAATAGCATACATTGCATGATGTCTATTATTTTAAATTTAAGGCATGCTCTGTCTTGGTATATATTCCATGAGAGCTTGAGAAGAATGTGTATTCTGATGTTGCTGAGTGAAGGAGTCTATCGATGTTTATTATATAAAAAAAAATAATAATGAATTAGGGCCAGGGGTACAGCTCAGAGGTAGAATGTCTCTGGGTTCAATCCATAGTACCACACACACACACACACACACACACACACACACACACAAAATGGACAAAAGAAAGGAAAATTAGTTTAATTACCAAATACCTCTCTCTTGCCTTTGCTTTTCTTCCAGTGCCATCAGTTGATGTATGCTGATTTTATAGTGCATTTCTCAGCATGCGGCTACTCTGTTTAACTCCAGAAGGAAAACCAAGAAAGCCCCCTTTTCAATGTGATCACATCCCAGACCACGGAAACCTGAATGAAAATAACCTTTATAACATAATCCTCAACTGCAAGAACTCAACTCTGACTGTCAGGTTCCTTTGCCTTTCAGCTTAGGGAAAATTCTGTGGCCGATTTGAAGGTACATGATGATAAACACATGGTCCTGGTGAGTTGGGAGCCTCATCAGCCCTTCTCCAGCCAACTGCCTATCTCTCTGGTGCTTTTCCAGAACCAAATGTGAGCTGCAGCCACTGGCAGAGGGGTTGTATTACAGGTAAGGCAATCAGCGGTCTGGGCTTGAACTCTCCAAATAGTTTTTTTCTTCTGTGACATCAATTGTGTTTGGGAGCAGAGGTGACAGGCTAGTGTGTTTACATGAGTGTTTGCTCTGCTTCAGAGACTACAGACAAGCCTGTGGCATCACCTCACCTGTCCAGTGCATGCTCTAAGCCTGCTCAGGTGCACACCATAAATTCCACTGTAAACCAGCCACATTGATTGTGACTCTCCCAATTCCCGCTTCTATTTAACAAGAGAAACTGTCCTTTCCTGGTCCCTCTTTCGCCACACCTTTGAGAAATTTCCTCCAGCTCCAAGCATTCATTTTCTCTCCCCTTGAAATTCTCTACATGCATTTTTCAGATCAGCCACTAGATGCTCAGATCCCAAAATAAAACTAGCAGCTTTTCTGAGGAAAATACCATGGATTGGGGATTTAACAAAAATTGTTTTTTTTTTCAACTATACTATGAACAGGCCTGGTAAAGTTTTGTGTTTTTGTTTTTTTGTTTGCCTTCAGAAAGTCTGTTTGTTTTAATGTACTGAGCAATATAATTATGCAGAATAAGGAAAGACTTAATGGAAACCAAGATTTCTTGGAAATAGAGAATCTTGAAAGCTGTCAATATTTACCAGTGATATACTGTAGGGGAAAATGTAACTTTTGCTTTAGAATATAGTACCTAAGCTTCAACCTTAATGCTCTCCATGAAAAATTATCCCATCAACTGCTCGACTTACCTGTGGCAGCACCTATTATCCAGGGCCTGAACTCTGGCAGCTGGTGAACAGTGATTTGAAATATCCCTAACATAGATAGGGATGACAACAAACATACAGTCAGTGTCAGCATCCTTTTAACGAGCTTCTTCTGCTTCTGTTCATTTAGAGGATAAACGGGCTCTATTCTGACTACCATTTATGTGAGATGTGGACCAACTACTGAGCATCTACACTGCAATGACCCAGACTGTAAAGAACCTCAGAATCACAGCTTGGGAGATACTAGTGAAGGAAGAGTTGGATTGTTGTGTCAAAATGGCTGCAAAGAGAGGGAAAAAGCAGAGCATTAGGGAGAGTTTTCAAATACATAGGGAACCATAACATAGAAGTCCAAAATGATGGAGCCAGAAGACGCCTCTGAAGGCATTGTCACCAAGAGAGGAGACAACAGTCTCTCCTCTGTAGCCCTTTTTCTTGCTGATGAACATAATCCCTTCCCTAATTACTCAGCATAACAAAGTATGCTATGCTATATAATTTTCAAAAAGGCTGTAATGATGGTACCAAACAATTGAAGAAAAAGACTGTACGGGTTACTTGAAGTCATCCGGCCAGCCTGTCACTCATCATGAGGTCTGTGATGAAGATGATTTCTGGCCTCACTTCCAAGATGCCTTCCCATGGCCAGGGGCACCTCATCTTCTGCTAGGGGAAAGAAAGTCTCTCAGGACCTCTACACTTTGGTATTCAAAACAAACTTCTCCCTGACTCTGCAGAAAGGAGGAAGTTGGTTAATGCCTTCATGCTAAAATTTGCTGCTCTAAGACTTCCTTCCCTGTTCTGGGGAATTCCTGGGGTGATGGTGGGTGAACTGCCATTTCTTCTGCAGGTGATCTACTCATTCAGGCTAGGTTCTGATCTATCTATGCACACAAGCAATCAAAAAATGGGCTGAATATTTAGATTTTCTCACTATCACCCAGTGCAAGAGAGAACTTTCAAACAACTAAAACTGAACAATAGGGAGAAGTGCATCATCCAAAGTAGTGAGTGTCCTATCACTGAAGATTTATGATGAGGCAGTTAAGTCCCTGCCCCAGCTGTTCGGGGAATGGTTCCTGAACTGGGGAGTGATTAGAATCAAAGATCTCATTTAGTATCCCCTTACACTTCTATGTTTCTTTTGGTAAAAGAAAAATCAGAACAAATATATTTTGTGTAAATCTTAATTGGTTTTAGTTGTGATGCCAGAATCTGACAGCAGTCCAGACCAGAATGTTCTACCCTACCATAAGAGCAGGTTATAACTATAGCCAGAAAGACAGAAGGGATTTATAGAAAATGGAAGTGAGGTCAAGATAGCCTAATTGGTTATAGCTTCTGTCTCTTATTTGAACATGGTTTCAACAATTGTCCACTCGTGATTGGTTGAGACTCAGCTACCTATTACCATAGTAGGTTACATTCTGTTTACCCATCCATTATGCATAGAAAAACCTTTAGATCAAACTTAAAATATGTAGAGAGGCAGATTTAGGACAAACAATGAAACTTAACATTTACCACATCCTGGGTAAAAAAGGGTAATCTAGTATTTGGGAGCTATACAGAGTAATCAGATATCTATAAGTCTATCTATTTATAAGCCTCTAGATAGATAAACAGACAGATTCTTTTTCTTCTAAGACAGCAAGTATTCATATGAGGCTATAGAAATCAGTTCTTTTCCTATCAGGACTGTACATAGCCTAAAAATATTTATTTAAAAATATCTGGGAAAAGTCACTCCAAATATTTTTAAAATAATAGTTCCTACACCAAATAATATTTCCTATCAAAACTTGACACTTGAGTCCTTCAGAAAATCTAGAATTGCTTATTTTAAAGAGAAAGTAACTTTTGCTAGAAAAAATAAACAAGTTAAAATTCCTGTTGGCTAATTCTAAACCCGGTATCTGGCAATGCAGGCCTATTTTCTAAGTATTCTGTTTCCCAGAATTGTGATTTGTATAATCCTACCACTTCAGGGAGAGTTTCTGCCATGTTGGTGAGGACAAAGAGGTATGTGGAGTTCACTGTCAGGTTATAGAGGCAGAAGGTGGCAAAAAAGAAACCCTTACACAGATCCCTTCCTAAAGCAAGAGATCTATTCGAAAATCACATATTTGCCAAATATCCTGTGTCAAGTAATTCAATGCAGCATTTTCACTCAAAAGAACTACAAATGCTGCCATTTGCCAACCTATGGTACTGCATGTCATCAAAATCCAAAGCTAGCAAAAAGTGTACTTCCTGAGCAACATCCAGCCAGAGGAGGCCTGTAATGTTTTGAGTTTAGAATGTCCCCCCAGACCTCATGGAAACTGTGAAACCATGTAGAGGTGTGGCCAAGGAAAGGTCCCTGGGTTATGGCTTTAGGGATTATTTAAGGTCCCTCCCATGTTCTCTCTCTTGCTTCCAGCCTCCATGAAGTATGAGCAGAGCCCTTGCTCTCTCCCTCTCTCTGCTTCCCACTGTCCCCTGAACTCTGCAGACCCAGCCTAACATGGACTGAAACTCTGACATTTTCAAAACTGTGAGCAAATACATCTTCCTTCCTCTAAGTTGTCCATTCAGATGATTTTGGATTGTAGCAGTGAGAATGCTATCTGAAGCAAGGAGTAAGGTCTGGGAATGAAGCCATTGTCACCCCAAGATTCATGCATGCCAAGCATGGCTACAAATCCCTCTCTTCTATCAAACAGCTATTCTTTTTTATATAAATCTTTTATTTTATTATAGGAAAAAAGAAAAGAATTTATAACACACTGTGGCAGGTATGAACTCCCTGATGGGCATGAGGAAAGAGAACAACCTAAACTTTCTAGGTCCCAGAGTAGGGCATGTTTCTTATCTGGGCACTAATGGGGGCACTGGCCACCCCTGCTAGGGAATCAAGACCAGCAAATTCTCTCCTAGAACTCTAGAACACCAGGACAAGTGTTATGCCAGGATGAGATTCTTGTCTCCACAAATAGCTATCGTTTTTAGAGCAGAAAATTTTAACCCATTCACAGCAATACTTCTCTGTATGAGTCTTACAAAATGGTATATGCCTATATATAAATTTTAACTTTGGTTCATGTAACCACAATTATTAATATTCTCCCAAAAGAGTAATCTCACATTTTGATGTCATTATTTCTACAGCAACATCTTTTCTGTTTATCATTCAGTGACATGGAGAAGGCCTCAATGAAAACATCACAAGGAATAACAGACCATCATGTAATGGGTCCATTCATTCCTCTATGCATTTGATATCCACTTATCAGACATTGACTATGTGACTGGCACAGAAGTGAGTTCTACTGATATAGATATGAGCAAGAACCATAGTCCCTATATAGTATGGCTCTTAATGTCCACTCAGTAAGGTGAGTGGCATGAAGGGGTACAGGGAGTAAGGGAAAAAGAGAGTATGTGTATAAAAAAGACTTTATCTCAACTGGAAGGACTGCAGTTTTCAGCTTAAGAAACATGGTGATGGATAATTGGAGGAGAAAAGCCATGAAGACAGGAGAAGGCCAGTCATTTGGTTTATGAAATGACAAAATGTGAAACTAGGAAGGCTAGTAGTAGACAGAAAATCAAAGGTTTGCATGACTTTGTTCTGAAACACTGAGAAATCACTGAAGAATTTAAAGAAACAGGGTACATAGCATGATTATATTCATGTTCTAGAAAGATCATGCTATGGCAAATGGGCAAAAAGAAAGAAGAGTATAAGAAGAAAAAATAACTACTAGGAGGTCCTGTGTAGAAAAGAAAAAACTTCCCCTTCTGGAGTTTAGGTTCAGTTCATGGGCTCTGCAAATTTAACTAACAGAAGACAGATTAACAGAAAAGCCCAGTTGTTATTTATGCATGTAACATTTTTCATATATGTAGGAGAGTTCATTAATGAATAACTCAAAGAGAAAGAATTTGGGGCTTCAGCCAGATGTAGTAGCTCACACTTATAAACCCACTACTTGGAAGATTACAGGTTCAAGGGCAGTTTCAGCAACTTAGTGAGACCCTTACAACTTAGAGTTTTTTTAAATTTTTAACTTTTTTAAAGGCTGGGGTGTGACTCAAAGGAAGAATGTTTCTGTGTTTAATCTCCAGTACCAAGAAAAAAAAAAAGAAAAGAATGTGGGCTTCTACACAGTCTTAACAGGTGAAGGAGAAGCAGATAAAGACACTGACAGAAGAACACATGGCTTTTTGGAAAGATAAATGGGTTTTCAGGAAAACAAACAAGAGATAAGAAAGCTTAAGTTATTTGTCTATTCATGTATGAGTGGTCTTTCATCCTCCTTAGGAACCATAAGACTCCCAAGGGAAGGGATTTTGGGTAGGTTTCATTCTCCTCCCTTCTAGCTGTATATCCATTCTGAAGAATAATCCACGGCAGTCTTATTTCACAAAAGCTGTTGCTTTCAGTCAGGTAAGGGAAATCCCAAGAAGAATTTGTTTCTGCATTTGTCAAATCACAGAAATCTTTAGCTTAAAATAATTTTTATGCCTAAGTGACATTTTAAGGTGGCCCATTCTGATCCCCTTTACTAGGGAAGAAAGTTCTAAGACAATAGTGGTGATGATGAAAAGGAAACTGACTTAGAGACAGTTTTTCCCATTTTAGTCAGCCCACTGGATTTAGGAGATGAGGATAAGGACGGAGGAGAATCTTGGGCTTATTTATAGATATCTGGCTTGATCTAGGACTGTGACCCTCAAACCTAGGTAGACATTAAAATTAATTAGGATATTTGGAAACTATGGGGCCTGGATCCTCCTCCTCACCACCATCTTTATTAAACAGGCCTGGGAATAGTATTTTTAATAGCTCTCCAGATGACTATGATGTGTAGCCAGGTTTGAGGACTTGTAATCCAGAGGATAAGTATGATGCCAAGAGATCAGAAACACAGGAAGATGGAGGCAGGTGGATATCACTGAGCAGAGAAAAAAAGGGCATTCAGAATTTCTGTTCCTGCTGAGGTTGAGAAGGAGGTCAATTTGTGGGTCAGCACAAATTTCAGCCTCTGTACCACTGTCTCAACATGTGCCAAAACATTTGTTGAAATGTGCATTCTGATCTTTGGTTCCAAAGGTACAGTTCCCTTTAGTAGGAGAATCACAGGTATGATGTGAGAAGAGAGAATAACTGCAGGAAAACAATCCTGCAGGAAAAGGGCGTGAAAAGGGTCAGGGATAAAACAGCAGGAATTTACATCCAAATCTAAAAGCGATGTGCTTGCAGGTTATTTCTGGGGAAAAGCTTCCTAATCCACGAATCCTTCCTTTAGCTAAACTCCTAAGCTAGGAGAATATTGCTGTGTAGAAATCATGCTGGATACCCTGGGGCACTGGGGGATTAATGAATAGTTGTGTCCCTAGTCCATCCCACAATCCAGTGAATAATCAGTGGTACTTGAGGTTCCCCAGGTAATTGGATTGCAAACCTGCTAATAAAGAGACTTGAATCCAAAGAAGTATTCCCATATATATTTCTTAATGTAAATATTGATGAAAGACCACTG
>PVLC010038003.1:12500-14991 GCA_004027655.1 Graphiurus murinus
CAGTGCAATGGCTTTAGCCAAGAGCAGTCTTTGGACTATTAACTGTTCTCTCAAAAAAAAAATCCCACAAGATTATTCTATTGCCATTTAAATATGATTTATTAATAAAGAAATCATCTAGAAAGGAGGTATATAAATCATTTTGGAGGACTAACTCCTCTTTTGCACTCTTTCATATATTGCTAGGAATGTTGAACCACTTTTTTGATAGATTTCTTTCATAACTATGACATTCATTAAAATGCATTCAATATAAAATTTACTCTGAAAACAATGATCAAACTCACTTACTTGAATATTAAAAGTATTTAGAAAATAGATTAATAAGAAACAAATATAAATGTATTTGTATTTCCCTAACAGTTAAATCCCTTTCTGGATTTTTTTTTTTTTTTTTTGCTGTTGAAGTTTTAATTCTTTTAAAATTGTGTGAAATGCATATTGGTTGCATACACATAGGGATAAAAATAGTAATTTTTAAATTTATTTGAATTATGATCTGGTTAGGCTGTTGACTCGGAATCTGATGCATAAAGGTGAAATTAGCCTGAAAAAAACTAAAAGTAAATTATAGATCTAAAATGATAGTCTAATTTGCCATCTAGTGGGTCCTTACTAGGCCATAAATTAATTTTAAGAAACAGAATGGGTACAAGTTACTAGTAAATACCAAATGAATAGAGCCACGTTGATAATATAATTCCAAAAATTATCAAAACTGTTACTCCAGCTTCTGAATTATTCCATCCTCTCTCTTTTTTGTTAATTATTTGAACATCTTACACATTCGTGGAAAAAACAAATGTGAAAATCACCTGTTAACAGAACTGCACTGAAAGAAAAGGATAGCTAGCTCTCATCTACCATTGCTCTCTAAGTCCTAGATATTCTCAGATGTCCCAAACAAAGGAGTGTTCTCTTCCTCTGAAGCCTATTCTGCCTCTGGACTATGCCCTGCTTTATGCCATGTGACACATGTGAGGCCTCAGAAAGCAGTGTCACCTTATTGAGTGGGTGCTGTATGACCAGCCCTCCATATCCCTGGGTTCTGCACCTGTGGATTCAAGCAACTTAAGGGAAAAATAGTATCCTTAGTGAACATATACAGATTTTTTTTTTTTATCATAATTCTCTACCCAACAATATAGCACAACAACTATTTACAGAGCATTTGCTGGAGGAAGTGTGTAGGTTTTATGCTAGTGCTATGCCATTCTGACTTGGGTATCCACAGGGACTCCTGGAGCCAGCTTCTTTCCATAGATACTGAGGGTGCTAGATTGGGACGAAAGAAAAGACTAAGGCATTAGGAATCTATGAAGAATTCAGAATATGTTCTTTCTTTCAAATGTAATTAAATAACTATATCCTTGTTTGCATTTTTAATAAGTACATCAGGTTATTCTAGCTCCTAGTGTATCAGCTGCTCCTTTCACAGTTGAACTGCATCAGTGAGTCTCTCTTTGCACTCACCTCCTCCCAAAAAAGAGAAATTATCAAAACACATCTTTGGTGCTACAAACTGGAGTAGTGGGCCTTATCAATGAAGTTTGGTTCCTGAACCTCTCTTTTCTTAAGTAAAAATTCTAGGAGGCAATTTTGGACCGGGCTCCTGAACTGGGCCCTTACAGAACAGAATAAAAAATCAAAATGGAGTCACACTTGCTAAAGTTCCCTGTAAGTAAACCAAAGCTAAGATGTTGTCTGACCTTCAGAGAGATCAGGAGAGTTTCAACTGGTGTGTTAATGAAGTTCCCTCTATTTAATCCTTACCAAAAAAAGTAACCTGATGGTAATCAGTTAGTTATTTTTCTAAGGCTCCTGTCTCTATTCTTCTAGGCCTTACAAAAAAAAAAAAAAAAAAAAAAATAACTTTCAGGCTGGAGTGGTGATGAACACCTCTAATTCCAGAACTTTAAAGGCTGAGACAGAAGGATTGCAGATTCAGGTTCAAGACAGGCTTCAGCAATTTACCAAGATCCTGTTTCAAAATAAAAAATAAAATAGGGCTAGGTTTGTAGCTCAGGGGTAGAACTCTCCCCCATACCCCATACCTGCTCCACTCCAGGCTCAATCTTCAGGATCATACACACACACACACACACACACACACACACACACACACAGAGGAAATTTCAAATGACCAATCCACTATTTTTTTGTTCCTTGTTGCCCTTTCCAACCCTTCTCTCTCTGTGAAATCAGCCTCCTCTGCTTGGCCTATCAGAAAAATCATTCTATTGTATACAGTGAAATCGTGCCATTCTAGAAGCAAAACTATCACCAATTAGGATGTTTAAACTCATTGTTGTCACTTTTTCCTTTGACTCTTGGTAAGTTACTGTGTTCCTGTTTGTCATCACCAATCTCACTGGTCAACAAAAAATAATTATAAAGAGGAAAGTTTCCCTTACATAGGGGAACCTCAGTGATTTGACTGTATTGTCAGCTTGCTAAGAAAACGCATGCTTCTTCCTCCACATGTTAGAGA
>PVLC010038004.1:0-14988 GCA_004027655.1 Graphiurus murinus
GCTGGGTGTGGTGGCACATGCCTGTAATTCCAGTATTTTGGAGGCTGAGACAGGAGGATAACAAGTTGGAGACCAACCTCAGCAAGTATTGAGACTCAGCAACCTAGCAAGATATTGTTAAAAAAAAAAAAAAAAAAAAAAGCCAGGAGTGGTGGCGCACGCTTGTAATCCCAGCATGTGGGAGGCTGAGACCGGAGGATCCGGGTTCTCGCCCAGCCTTAGCTACCTAGTGAGGTACTCCGCAACTTAGTGAGACCCTGTTTCAAAATAAAGAATAAAAAAATAGGGGTGGGGGTATAGTTTGAAGGTAGAATGCCCCTGAGTTCAATCCCCAGTACCACAAAAAAAAAAAAAAAAAAATTCAGTAGGGCTGGGGGTTGTAGCTTGGACACAGAACACCCCTAGGTTCAAGGTTCAGTCCTCAGTAACACACACACACACACACACACACACACACACACACACACACACACGCACACAAAGATAATGGACATAATTCTGAACCACCAGAATTCATACAGACATATGTCCATTCACATGGGGCAGTTCTTCTACTAGACGTTTGTATTCTGAGTAATGGAACATGAGTGAAAGCTTGTGTTGTTGAAAAAGAAAGAGAGAAGCCAGTGTAGTGGTGCATGCTTGTAATCCCAGTACTTGAGAGGCTGAAACAGGAGGATCGCAGGTTCAAAGCCAGCCTCAGCAACTTAGTGAGGTCTGCTGAAACTTAGTGAGACCCGTTTTAAAATAAAAGAATAAAATCAGGCTGGGGGTATAGCTCAGAGGTAGAATGCCTCTGGCTTCCATCCCCAGTACCACAAAAAGAAAAAGAGAAAGAGAAGGCAGAATGGAGGAGGAGGAGGAGGAGGAGGAGGAGGAGGAGGGAAGGAAATGTCCCAAAGAGGAAGAACAGTGGAAAAATGAACTTCAGGGCTGGGGAATGTAGCTCAGTGGTAGAGCATTGCCTAGCATGTATGAGTCCCTGGGTTCAGTCCCCAGCACTACAAAAAATAAAATAGGCAAAATTAGACACAAAAGTTCATTTCTTTACCTCATTCACTTCAGCACAAACCAAATGGAGCCTCTCTCTCTCTCTCTCTCTTCTGTCTCCCCCCTCCACTCACCCTCTCTTTATTTTTTTACCAGTTCTGGGGATTGAATCCAGGGCCTCACGCATGCTGAGCAAGTGCTCTGCCATAGAGACACATCTCCAACCCTTTTCATCTCATTTTCTATCTTAGTAGCCATAAAGAAGAAATTTAGAGGCGGGCATGGTGGCGCATGCTTGTAATCCCAGCATTCGGGAGGCTGAGACCGGAGGACCCGGGTTCGCGGCCAGTCTCAGCTACCTAGTGAGGCACTCCGCAACTTAGTGAGACTCGGTTTCAAAATAAAGAATAAAAAATAGGGCTGGGGGTATAGCTCGGAGGTAGAATGCCCCTGAGTTCAATCCCCAGTACCACAAAAAAAAAAGAAGAAGAAATTTAGTACTTGCCAGGAGTACATAAACATTTTTTACCTGTTGTGGTGGTGCACACCGGTAATCCCAGTACCTTAGAGGCTGAATCAGGAGGATCACAAGTTCAAGGTCAGCCTCAGTAATTTAGCAAGACCTTTGGCAAATTATGGAGACACTCTTTCAAAATAAAAAATAAATAAAAAGTCTAGGGGCATAGTTCAGGGATAGAATGCCTCTGGGTTCAATGTCTAGTACCAAATAATAATAATAATAATAATAATAATAATAATAATAATAATAATAATAAATTTTAATCTTGAAAAAAATTTAATGGAGCTAGGCACAGTGGCACATGCCAGGCACAGAGGCACATGCCCCCTGTTGGGAGGCTGAGACAGGAGGATCACAGATTTAAGGCCAGCCTCAGCAACATAGCAAGACCCTGTTTCAAAATAAAAAATAAAAAGGGCTGGGGATGTAACTCAGAGGTAGAATGTCCCTGGGTCCAAATCCCAGTACCACACAGACCAAAAAATGTAATGGATAATATATTTAAAAGTTTACAGCCAGGCATGGTGGTGCACGTTTGTAATCCCAGCATTTGGGAGGCTGAGACCGGAGAATCCAGGTTCGCGGCCAGCCTCAGCTACCTAGTGAGGCACTCCACAACTTAGTGAGACCCTGTTTCAAAATAAAGAATAAAAAATAGGGCTGGGGGTGTAGCTCGGAGGTAGAATGCCCCTGGGTTCCATCCCTAGTACCCCCCCCCCCCAAAAAAAAAACCTCAATCCTTCTATATGTCTTTTTTTGTCTTTTGTGTGTGGTACTGGGGATTAAACCCAGGGGTGCTCTACCACTGAGAGCTACACCTCCAACCCTTTTTATTTTTTATTTTGAGATAGAGTCTTCCTAAATTGCCCAGGCTGGCCTCTAATTTGTGATCCTCCTGCCTTAGTCTCCTGAGTCCAAGTCTTTTGTTGTTGTTTTGTTTTTTTTAGTACTAGAGGTTGAACCTAAGGGCATTCTCCAAGATACACACCCAACCCTTTTTGGGCTTTTTTGTGTGGTTCTGAGGATTGAACCCATGGGCACTCTACCTCTGAGCTACACCACAAGCCCTATTTTATTTTTTATTTTGAAACAAGGTCTCACTTAGTTGTGGAAGGCCTCACTAAATTGCTGAGGATGGCCTCAAACCTGCAATCCTCCTGTTTCAGCTTTCCAAGCACTGGGATTATAAGCATGCACCATCTTACCTGGCTAACCCCAGCCCTTTTTATTTTGAAACAGAGTCTCTCACTAAGTTACTGAGGATCTCACTAAGTTGCTGAGGCTAACCTCAAGCCTGAGATCTTCCCATTCAGCCTCCCAAAAACTGGGATTACAGGCATGCGCCACCACACCTGTTTTATAAAACAGGAAGTGTGTGTGAAGCACATGAGCTGTACCCTGAAAAAAGGGCTGTGAGGATCTCATCAGACTTTCAGTTGCAATTGAGTTGCTAGCTAAACCACTGGAGCCTTTTTTTTCTTTCACAGAATACCATTTTTATTTGAAAGAACAATCAGCAAACTATAATTATTGAGACTTTGGGATTTTTATTATATTTATTATTTTATTATTTTTATTATTATTTAAATAACAAAGTGAATCTGCAAAAAAATGACAATATTGTTGCCAATGATAAAATTTGAGCTTACAAATAAAAATTAGAATTTTGGAAAATGTATATCTTCTGCTGTGAGCTTCACAGCTTCCCAACACTCAAACACACTTTTCTCATGAGATAGTGTTATTATTAACAATTGTGATTTTTAAATATTGTACCTTAGATGGTAGGTGTGGTGGCACATGCTTGTAATCCCAGTACTTGGGAGGCTGAGTCAGGAGGATTACAGGTTCGAGGACAGCCTCAGCAAGTAGTGAGACTTTCATCAACCTAGTGAGACCCTGTTTCAAGACAAAAATAAAATAGGGCTGGGGGTGTATCTCGAAGGTAGAATGCCCCTGGGCTCAATCTCCAGTATCAAAATAAATAAATAAATAAATAAATAAATAAATAAATAAATAAATAAATAAATAAATATTGTACCTTAAATGCACAACTCAGTGAGCCAATATTTTCCAAATGTTTAATGCATGAAATTACAAAGCCATGCATGGGTAAAATAGTCATCAAAATATAAGACATGCCAGTGGATTTTCATATAACAAACTTCAAAAAGTCCACTGAAATAGTTTCAGATTCTACATTGCAAATAACCTTTAAGAAACTATCACTTGTCGAGCTTTGGTGCAATATCAAAAAAATATATCCACAGTTATCTGAAAAGGCTGTTAAAATACTCCTCGCTTTCCCAACTACATGTCTGTGTGAAGCTGGATTTTTTCTAGATATACTTCAATCAAAACAACATTGCACAAGAGATTGAATGCAGAAGCAAATATGAGAATCCAGCTGTCTTCTATTGAAACATCAGAGATTTGTGTGTGTGTAAAGTGATACCACACTTCCCACTATATGTTGGTATTATAAAATAATTATTTTTCATTTTAAAATGTTATTATGTTAACATTTTATAGTATTATGATTGTTATTTTTAAATTATTAAATATTTAACTTTTTGCACCTTCATTTCTAATATGGTAAATAATAAAAGCTCTTTGAGATCTCAATAATTTTAAGAGTATAAAGGGCTCTGGAGGCAAAAATATTTGAACAATGTTGAAATAGATCTCTCAGATCACTGCAACTTAGGTCAGTCACAGAGGTCATGTAAACACCCTGGATATTGCAAGGCACATAATTCTAATTTTACTTCTCTCTGGAATATCATCAGTCTCTCTTAGGAAAGATTACAATCAGAGAAAATAGCCCAGAAATGTATAGTACAGGAAAATTATTCATTTTTTAATTACAAAAAGACAAAGAACCATTATGGCATAATTTGAAATAACAAATGACTGAACTCGGCCTAAATACTGTTGGTTTGGTTTGGTAGTTGTTAGGTTTTGAGCCCCAGGTGCACAGATGCAGCAGGTTGATTTAACTATGGCCTTAATGCTCAGTAGATTCTCTTTATTGGTTCATGTGAGATCCCTCTCCTTCACTTTATTTTGTTCTTTCTTCAATTCTCACTCTCATTTTCCTCCTCTGAGTATGCATCCATTTTAAAGAAATGGGTAGCAATGTGAAACAGGTATGGTTGTTCTGTAAAGAATCATGTGAGCCAGACATGATGACACATGCCTGTAATCCCAGTAAGTGAGAGACTGAGACAGGAGGATTACAAGTTCCAGGACAGCCTCAGCAACTTAGCCAAACCCTGTTTGTTTCAAAATAAAAAATAAAATAGGGCTGAGAGTGTAGCTCAGAGGTAGAATGCCCCTGGGTTTAGTTCCCAATACCACACACACACACACACACATAATCACTATCATGATGTTTCCTATGTTTTCTCTCCTTTTTTTTTTTTTTTTTTTTGGTACTGGGGATTGGACTCAGGGGCATTCTACCTCTGAGCTACACCCCCAGCCCTATTTTTTATTCTTTATTTTGAGATAGAGTCTCAAAATAAAGGGGTCTCGGCCAGCCTCCCAAATGCTGGGATTACAAGCGTGCGCCACCACGCCCGGCTTTCTTTCATTCTTGTTTATGAAATTTCTCTATGATTATCTAATTCAAAGCTTCTGAGCATATTTCATAGCATTACACAGCATGCAACCACCATATTTTACTTATTGACTCACCTACTGATGGACGCCTCAGACGAATCTCACTCCCTACCTTCATTACTAGTAATATGATAATACTCATTAACATATGCCCAAACTTTTGCTAGTTCTATGAAAAACAAGCCCATAAGTGGAATTGCTATGCATATTTGATTTATCTAAATATTGCCAGCTTGCTTTCATAGTGATTATGCAATATATATCCCACCAGCAATCCAGATGCCTGCACCACCCATTTCATCTTCAGAATTTGATATTACCTACCTTTTTTTGTGTGTGTGGTACTGGGGGTTGGACCCAGGGGCACTCTACCTCCAAGCTACACCCCCAGTCCTATTTTTTATTCTTTATTTTGAAACAGGTTCTCACTAAGTTGCAGAGGGCCTCACTAGGTAGCTGAGGCTGGCCACGAACCCAGATCCTCCAGTCTCAATCTCCCAAATGCTGGGATTACAAGTGTGCGCCACCATGCCCGACCAGATTTATTTCTTATTTTGAAACATGATTTCACTAGGTTGCTGAGAGCCTCACTAAATTGCTGAGGCTGTCCTCGAACCTGTGATCCCCTGGCTTAGCGCGTGTACTACCACACCCAGCGTCATCTATTTTTCTTTTCTTTTTTTTTTTTTTTTTTTTTGTGGTATTGGGGATTGAACTCAGGGGCATTCTACCTCCGAGCTACACCCCCAGCCCTATTTTTATTCTTTATTTTGAGATAGAGTCTCACTAAGTTGCGGAGGACCTAAGTTGCTGAGGCTGGCTGCGAACCTGGATCCTCCGGTCTCAGCCTCTTAGCCTCCCAAGCACTGGGATTACAAGCGTGCACCACCACTCCTGGCTTCCCATCTTTTTTTTATTGATTTAAGTAGTTCTGATATAACTTAGGTATTATCCCTTGATGGCTTTAAACATTACAAATATCCTTTCTTAAGTATGTTTGTTAATATTGTCTATATTGTGATGCATTAAACAAAAATCCTGAATTTTGGTTATAGCCAAATCCACACTTTTTAACTTTCAGAAGTAGAACACCCTTGGGTTCAATGCTCAATACTACATACCAAAAAAATAAATAAATAAAAAGCATATTTAGTTGGGTGTGGTGGCACACTCTTGTAATCCCAGTACTTGGGAGGCTGAGACAGGAGGATCCTAGTTTCAAGGATAGCCTCAGCAAGTAGTGAGACTCTCATCAACCTAGCGAGACCCTGTTTCCAAATAAGAATAAAAATGGGCTGGGAGTGTAGCTCAAAGGTAGAATGCCTCTAGGTTCAATCCCCAGTAACACACACACACACAAAAAGAAAGCATCTTTAGCTGGGTGTGGTGATGCATGCCTGTAATCCCAGTACTTGGTAGTTCAATGCACCCCTCCAAAAGAGTGCACCACTGGGTTCAATGCACCCCTCCAAAAGAGAGACGTTTGTAATGACAACAGAAGAAAAAGTTAAGATGTTGGAAAAGGATACTTGTGCCTGTATGTGTGTGTGTGGCACTAGGGATTGGTTCCAGGGATGCTCTACCTCTGAGCTATGTATCTAGCCCATTTTATTTTTTATTTGAAACAGGGTCTCACAAATTTGCCAAGGCTGGCCTTGAACTTATGATCCTCCTGTCTCAGCTTCCCTAGTACCAGGATTATAGAGGTATGCCATCACCCCTGTCTTCAAATTTATTTTTTTTAAAGCTGAGGATGTAGCTCAGTGGTAGAGAGCTTGCCTAGAATTGAGAGGCCCTGAGTTCCATCTCCAGTACTGCTAAATAAATAAATAAATAAATAAATAAATAAATAAATAAATAA
Source organism: Graphiurus murinus (assembly GCA_004027655.1). Lineage (NCBI taxonomy): Eukaryota > Metazoa > Chordata > Mammalia > Rodentia > Gliridae > Graphiurus > Graphiurus murinus. The sequence goes on from PVLC010038004.1 coordinate 6,996, forward strand.
GATCCAACAGATAGAAAATCTGGTTACACCAATTTCACCTTCAACCAGTGCTTTTTTTTCCCTAAAATTCATAACATATTCCCTTATAGGGACTCTCATATGAATAGGCACTTAAGAAAAAGATGGAAAAATATAGCCATTGCATTGCTAAACCACCCAGAAGGAGCTAATTAATTAATGCAAAGAGAAAAGGAGCCACAGTCAGACTCTGGCCCTGCAGTGCACTTTTAGTTTTGTCTTCTAAGCACCTATGCTTTGTGTAACTAAGAAAAGATGTCTCCTAATAGAAAACAAAGAAGAATGCCAAAATCAGCTGGGAAAGCTGGGAGAGGCACTCAGTGTTTGTTGTATGTATAAAGAAAGAACTGTAAGAAAATGAGAAATGGTCCCTCTTGATTTGTCCTGAAAGATAATTACAATTCTTTTTTTTATTTTTTTAAATGTGTGCATGTGTGTGATCCTCCAGTCTTAGCCTCCCAAGTACTGGGATTACAGGCATGCACCACCACACCCGGCTTCACCATGGTTTTTTTGTTTGTTTGTTTTTGCGGTACTGGGGATTGAACCCAGGGACATTCTACCTCTGAGCTGCACCCCCAGCCCTATTTTTTTTTTTTTTTTTTTTTTTTTTTGCGGTACTAGGGATTGAACTCAGGGGCATTCTACCTCTGAGCTACACCCCCAGTCCTATTTTTTTTATTCTTTATTTTGAAACCGAGTCTGACTTAGTTGCAGAGTGCCTCACTAGGTAGCTGAGGCTGGCCGCGAACCCGGATCCTCCGGTCTCAGCCTCCCGAATGCTGGGATTACAAGCGTGCGCCACCACGCCCGGCTCCTATTTTTTATTCTTTATTTTGAAACAGTCTTACTAAGTTACAGAGAGCCTCACTAAATAGCTGAGGCTGGCCACAAACCCAGATCATCCGGTCTCAGCCTCCCAAATACTGGGATTACAAGTGTGTGTACCACGCCCAGCTCTTCACTGTGGTTTTAATTTGCATTTTCCTAATGATTCGTGAAGTTGAATCTTTTTTTCATACATCCACTGGCCTTCTGTATGTCTTCTTTGGAGAAATGTCAATTCAAGACCTTTTCCATTTAATAGGGTTATTAGTTTTTTTCTATTATTAAGTTACAGGAGTTTTTTACATTTCTTGGAGATTAGCCCCTTCCCATTTATATGGTTTGCAGATGTCTTCTTCCATTCCATATTGATTGTTCCGTTGCTGTGTAAAGACTTTTTAGTTTAATGTAGTCTCACTTGGTTTCGTTGTTGTTGATTGTTTGGTGGGTTGCATTATTTATTGCTGGTGCCTGTGCACTGCTGTGCATCCATATACCCATTGCCAAAACCTGCTGTGGTACTTTTCAGCACTGAGGGTGGCACCGAGGGCCTCGTGACCACTGGTCAAGTTCTTACCACAGAACCACATCCCCAGGCCACCATGAGACTTTCCCCCTACATTTTCTTCTAGAAATTTTACAGTTTGAGGACTAATATTTATGTCTTCTACCCACTTTTAGCTGATTTTCTGGATACGAGTCCAATTTCATTCTTTTGCATGCAGATATATAGTTTTCCAGCCCTATTAGCTGAAGAGATACCCTCTCTGCATGGTGTGTTCATGACATTCTTGTCAGAGATCAGTTGACTGTACATGCATGGATGTATTTCTAGGCTCTCTATTCTGTTCCATTTCTCTATATGTCTCTATTTATGCTAGTATCATGCTGGTTTGATTATTATAGCTTTGCAATATATTTTGAAATCAGGAAATGTGCGGTCTCCAGCTTTGTTCTTTCTCAGACTTGATCTAGCTGGGCATAGTGGTATGCCCTATCATTCCAATACTTGGGAGGTTAAGACTGAAGGATTGCAGGTAGATCATATTTTACTTAGAACTATTACACTTACATCCATAAGTGAAATGGGTTTATGCTTTTCTTGTCTCATACCTTCCTTGTCTAGTTTGAGATTCAAAGTTGTATTAGATTTTGGTTTCTGTGCCAAAATATCTAAGGAAGCAATTAAAAGGAGGGAAGATTGTGTTGGCTCACAGTTTGAGGGGTTTGAGTTCATGTCACTTGGCTCCGCCATTCCTGGGCCTGGGGCAAGGCAGAGCATCATGGTGGGGGCACAGAGTGGAACACAGCTGCTCACCTCATGGCAACTAGGAGGCAGAGAGAGAGAGGGAGAGGGAGAGGGAGAGGGAGAGGCTGGAGACAAAAATATTCCCTCAAAGGGCACACCCACAATGGCCTACTTCCTCCAGCTAGGCCCACCTTCAAAAGTTTCCACCAACTCCCATAGACCATGAAGCTATGAATCCATCAATAGAATAATCCATTCATGGGGTCAGGGTTCTCATAATCCAATCACCTTCCAAATGCCCCACATCTGAACATGGCTGTATTGGGGATCAGGTCTCCAACACGTGAGACTTTAGGGGAACATTTCAGTCCAACCCATAAGCCAGGCATGGTGGTGCATACCTGTAATCCCCATACTTGAGAGGCTGAGAAAGGAGGATAGCAGGTTCAAGGCCAGCCTCCGCAGCTTAGCAAAAACCTCAGCAACTTAATGAGACCCTGTTTCAAAATAAAAAAGAATGAGGATGTAGCCAAGGGGTAGAATGACCCTTGGGTTTAATCTGCAATCCAAAAAAAAAAGTCCAACCATACCAAAAATTATGCAAGCTTCATAAAATTAGCTGGGCAAGTAGTCCAGCTTATCTTTTGTTTCTTTGTTTGCTATTTCCATTTTCTGGAGGAAGTTATAAAAAATAGGCACCATACAACAAAAATGATAAGCATGTACAGAAATATATATTAAGTCAGGCCATTCTACAGTGTATTCATATTTTGGGGTTTTTTTGACTAGCTTTATTTATTTTTATATTTATTTGTTTGTTTATTTACTTACTTACTTATTTTTACCATACTAGGGATTGAACCCAGGGGCATTCTACCTCTGAGCTATACTCCTAACTTAGTGAGACCCTATTTTTATTCTTTATTTTGGAACAAGATCTCACCAACTTGCAGAGGACCTCACTAAGTAGTTGAGACTGTCCATGAACCTGTGATCCTCCTGTCTCAGCCTCCCAAGTACTGGGACTACAAGCATGTGCCACCACTCCCAGCATATAAGGTGTTTTTTTTTTTTTGCGGTACTGGGGATTGAACTCAGGGGCATTCTACCTCCAAGCTACACCCCCAGCCCTATTTTTTTTATTCTTTATTTTGAAACCGAGTCTCACTAAGTTGCGGAGTGCCTCACTAGGTAGCTGAGGCTGGCCGCGAACCCGGATCCTCCGGTCTCAGCCTCCTGAATGCTGGGATTACAAGCGTGCGCCACCACGCCCGGCTTCCTAGACATTTTTAAATGAGACTTTTGTTGTTGTTGTTTTTGGTGGTACTGAGGATTGAACTCAGGAGCATACTACCTCTGAGCTACACCCTCAGCCTGATTTTATTTTTTATTTTGAAGCAGGGTCTCACTAAGCTGCAGAGGGCCTCATGAGGCTGCTGAGGCTGGCCGTGAACCTGCAATCCTCCTGTCTCAGCCTCCCAAGTACAGGAATTACAAGCATGCACCACCATACCCAGTTGAAATAAGAGCTTTTTTTTTTTTTTTTTTTTTTTGGCGGTACTGGGGGTTGAACTCAGGGGCATTCTACCTCCGAGCTACACCCCCAGCCCTATTTTTTATTCTTGATTTTGAAACCAAGTCTCACTAAGTTGCGGAGTGCCTCACTAGGTAGCTGAGGCTGGCCTCGAACCCGGATCCTCCAGTCTCAGCCTCCCGAATGCTGGGATTACAAGCGTGCGCCACCACGCCCAGCTCAAAATAAGAGCTTTTAAAAAAATAAATAAATAAAAAATAGCCAGGCGTGGTGGCGCACGCTTGTAATCCCAGCATTTGGGAGGCTGAGACCTGAGGATCTGGGTTCGCGGCCAGCCTCAGCTACCTAGTGAGGCACTCCACAACTTAGTGAGACCCTTTTTCAAAATAAAGAATAAAAAACAGGGGTGGGGGTATAGCTCGAGGGTAGAATGTCTCTGAGTTCAATCCCCAGTACCGCAAAAAATAAATAAATAAATAAATAAATAAATAAATAAATAAATAAATAAATAATAAAAATTTCTGATTGTTACTGACCATTTCCCATTTTTCAAACCCTTTCCTTTCTTGATTCCTATGACCCTTTACAATTCTGTACTCCCTTAATCTTTCTGAAGACCTTCTGTCTCCTCTTATGGGCTTATGTTTGTGTGCCTATATGTGTGTGTGCATATGTTACTGAGGATTGAACAAAGGGCATTCTACCTCTGAGATACACCCCCAGCCCTATTTTATTTATTATTTTGAAATAAGGTCTCACTAAATTACTGCACGCTGACCTCGAACCTGTGATCTTCCTGTCTCAGCTTCCCAAGTATTGGGATTACACGTGTGTGAACCTGTGCCTGACTATGAGCTATGTTCTTAAGTGTAGCTGTCCTTTCAGAGCCTGATGGTACACACTTATAATTCCAGTACTTGGGAGACTGGGACAGGAAGATCACAGGTTCACGGCCAGCCTTAGCAACCTCATGAGGCCCTCTGCAACTTAGTGAGACCCTGTTTCTAAATAAAAAATAAAATCAGGTTGGGGGTGTAGCTCGAAGGTAGAATGCCCCTGGGTTCAATCCCCAGTACCTCAAAAAAAAAAAAAAAGAAAAGAAATGTAAGTATCCATATTCTGTCCACCGTTTTCTCCCTCTTTGAGATCTTTTTGACTTGCATAGCTTCGATATCATTACTATGCCAATTATTCCAAAATCTTTGTCTCCAGCCGTGACCTGCTCCCCAGGTTTCTCCATTTTCATAACTATTTGCCAGTCCCAACCTAAATAAACTAATAGCAATTCAGCTACAATGAGATTAAAACCAAATTCATGTCAGGCAGGGTAACACACACCTGTAAACCCAACAACTCAGGAGGCTGAAGCAAAAGGATTGCCAAACTTGAGGCCAGTCTCGGCAATGCAGGGACACCTTGTCTCAAAATAGAATAAAAAGAGTTAGGGATGTAGCACAGTGGTAGAGCACTTGCCTAGCATGTGTGAGGCCCTGGGTTCAATTCTCAGTGCCACAATAAAGAAAAACAAACTCCAAGCTGGGCATGGTGGTACATGATTGCAATCCCAATATTTGGGAGACTGAGACAGGAGGATCCCAGGTTCAAGGACAGCCTCAGCCAGTAGTGAGACCCTGTTTCAAAATAAAAATAAAAAGTAAAAAAAAATAGGACTGGAAGTGAAGCTCAGAGATACAATGCCCCTGGCTTCAACCCCTAGTATGAGAGAGAGAGAGAGAGAGAGAGAGAGAGAGAGAGAGAGAGAGAGAATGAAAGAGAAAAATAAACTCTCATCTTTTTCAGTAACCTATTTCCACCATCCCGCTGTAGGACACACTCTAGCAACCCCTGTAACTGCAGCATTCATATAGTCCCATCATCGCCTTTCAGTCCCTACAACCAGCATCCAGTATGATATTCCTACCTGGCATCCCACAACATCCTCCTGACTCAGCTCCCCACAGCTAAGTTTTCCTCTCATACAGCTAGCCATGCAACAGATTGACAGCCTGATTCTCCTTAAAAACATAAAATTTCAGCCTCACACATTGGAGCACGCCTGTGATCTCAGTACTTGGGAGGCTGAGACTTGCAGAGTTGAGGCCAGCCTCTGGAACTTAGTGAGACCTGTTTCAAAATTAAAAATAAAAAGGGGCTAGAGGTATAGCTCAGTGGTAGAGTATCCCTGCATTCAATCCCCGGTACCACAAAAAATTAAAAAAAAAAAAATTCTACTCCCTGATTTAAAAAATAACAGTCCAGCATTCCCTAAATTTAAATCTAGCATTCATGGTGTGTATCCAAATGCCTCTACTATATGATCTTAGCTGAAACAAGCCCTCATCTTAATATTACAGGTATGTGCACTAGCTGATGTGATGGCACACACCTGTAATCCCAGTACTTGGTTGGCTGGAACAGGAGGAGTACAGGTTCAATGATAGCCCCAGCAAGTGGAGAGACTCGACCTAGAGAGATCCTGTTTTGAAACAAAAAAATAAAAAGGGCTAGGGTGTAGCTCAGAGGTACAATGACCCTGGATTCAATGCCCAATACAAAAAAAAAAAAAATGGAGAGAGAGATTTCCACGCTGCTCCAGTCTTAGAGCCTTAGCACATGCTATTTTCTTTGCTTATCAAGTCTTCCACACATCTCTGCTCAAATCTTACCTCCCTACTGTGCCTTTTTTTGAGACACTAATCATTTGCTACTTTACAATATATTTGTGTATGGTCATCTTATACCCAAGATTCAAAGGTTATTGTGGGCAGGGACTATTTCTTATTTATTTTTGTTCCTCATACAACACCTCTATAAACCCCCTTCACATAACCATCAGGTGGTAAATATGCACTAAATAAATTAGTCAAGGGAAACAATCAGAAATAATTAAATCATCTTTAGTAAAAACTTGGAAGCCACTTTCTGTTTTTTTCAAATGGTGTCTTTAGCCGGGCATGGTGGCACATGCCTGTAATCCCTGCACTTGGGAGGCTGAGACAGGAGGATCACAGGTTGGAGAACAACCTCAGCAAGTAGCAAGACTCATCAGCCTTGCAAGACCCCGTTTCCAAATAAGAAATAAAATCGGGCTGGAAGTGTAGCTTAAAGGCAGAATGCTTCTGGGTTCCATCCCCAGTACCGTTAAATAAAATAAAATATAAAATGGAATCACACTATGTCCATTATTTAAACAAAACAAATAGCTTTCTTTTCTTTCTAGACGCCTGTATAGCTGTATTCGATAGTAGCTGTTTATTTTAATTTTAGGTTTTTAGAGGGTTGTAGGGGCTGGAGGTGTGGCTCAGTGGTAGAGCACTTGTCTGGCAGGCCAGAGGCGGCTCACTTGATTCCCAGCAAAACACACACACACACACACACACACACACACACACACACACACACACACACAGTAGATCCTTTAAACTATCTACAAGGGATACAACAGTCCAATATTAATTATGAGGCTGATCATAACATGACTCATAATTGTTGTATTATCTCTAATTGAAAGTAAGTGTGGCTGAGTGTGGTGGCTCACGCCTGTAATCCTCCAGGCTGAACTAGGAGGATCACAGGTTCAAGCCAATGCTCAGAGTTTATTGAGGACTTCAGCAATTTCGTGAAAGTGTTAAAAAAAAAAAAAAAAAAATAGGCCTGAGGGTGTAGCTCAGTGTTAGAATGTCCCTGAGTTCCGTCTCCAGTACCACAAAAAAAGAAAAAGAAAGAAAGAAAAGTGTGACTTTGGCATAAGCTAAACTTGAAAATTCCCACACTGTTGGGCCTTTTAACTGAAATTTCAACTCCTTGTAGTTACTTTCTCTTTGGAGATATTACTATCCAAGTCTAATTTAGTGGAATTATCCTAATTGTGTTTTTGGTTTGGGTTTTTTTTGTTTTTTGTTTTTTTTTGCGGTACTGGGGATTGAACTCAGGGGCATTCTACCTCTGAGCTACACCCCCAACCCTATTTTTTTATTCTTTATTTTGAAACAGGGTCACCCTAAGTTGCAGAGGGCCTCACTAGATAGCTGAGGCTCGCCACGAACCCAGATCCTCCGGTCTCTGCCTCCCAAATGCTCGGATTACAAGCGTGCACCATCACTCCCAGCAAATAAAATTAGGGCAAATAAAAAATAAACATGGAGCCGGGCGTGGTGGCGCACGCTTGTAATCACAGCATTCGGGAGGCTGAGACCGGAGGATCCGGGTTCGCGGCCAGCCTCAGCTACCTAGTGAGGCACTCCGCAACTTAGTGAGACTCGGTTTCAAAATAAAGAATAAAAAATAGGGCTGGGGGTGTAGCTCGGAGGTAGAATGCCCCTGAGTTCAATCCCCAGTACCGCAAAAAAAAAAAAAAAAAAAAAAAA